>JAVKPL010006398.1:0-25975 GCA_032173675.1 Gastrolobium villosum
TTGCAGCCCATCATGAAGTCAAACCTGCCCTTGCTTCCACATGCATCATAGTAGGGTCTTGGGCTGCATCTTCATCATTTTATGCAGCTCCAAATCAGAGTCTAGGTTGCCACAAAATTTCATTTTCCACTCCTCTAGGTGCGCAAGTCATGGCTATTGTGCAGAAATTTCTCTGACTTTGGACAGCCCCAAATCTGATCATATCCCCCTCACTCCTTGCATGTGAATAGAAATTAGAAGCAAACCCTTTGCTTGATTCAGCCCTTGTATGCAGCCCCATCTCCTCAAGTAATCAGAATTTTTCATGATGTTAATCATTGCAACCCCCTCACTTCTCCCCTTATTTATGCGCACAAAAAGGGGCTGCCCCCATTCACTTGTGCAGCCAACTCCTCCTCCTCCCTCACCTTCAAACCGTGAAAGACCTCCAAGCAAAAGTAACAACTCACATTCCCTCACTGTCCAGCTTTGTCCTCAACCTTGAGCTGTCCAAGTTTGTTCCTCCTCACCATTTTGCGCATAGAACATCCTAGGAAGAGAGGACTTGTTGTGAAGAAGAGCTAGTAAGGGTGTGGTGAAGTGTGTGCTTCTAGAGGTAGGCCTTGAACTTAGAACACTTTCATAGTAACCATGTATGTGTGCTTAAATGTCTCCTTGATTATGTGTGGTTTTGGATTCAAGTATGAGCATGGTAAAAATTAGAATAGTGGAGCTATTTCATGGTGAATTGTATGCATAAAAATCTCATGGTTATGTTCAAGCTCATGCCACTGTTTTCTTGTATGATTATGCCACTGTTTTGAAGAATATATGTGCCACTGTTTTTGTATGAATGTGCCACTATTTTGAAGGTGAAATGCCCACTGCACAATGCCACTGTTTCACCTTTTATGCCACTGTTTCTGCACATTACATGCCACTGTTTCTGCACATATACGCCATTGTTTCTGCACATTACATGCCACTGTTTCTGCACACATATGCCACTGTTTCTGCACATTATATGCCACTGTTTCTGCACATATATGTCACTGTTTTAGTGCTCCCTAAGCCACTGTTTTTATGCATAAAAGGCCACTGTTTTAGTCATCAAATGTCACTGTTTCCATGCTTAAAATGCCACTGTTTTTATGCATAAAAGGCCACTGTTTTAGTCATCATATGCCACTGTTTTTATGCATAAAATGCCACTGTTTAAGTCATTCCATGCCACTGTTTTTATGCATAAAATGCCACTGTTTTAGTCATCATATGCCACTGTTTTTATGCATAAAAATGCCACTGTTTTAGTCATTCTATGCCACTGTTTGTATGCATAAAATGCCACTGTTTTAGTCCATAATATGCCACTGTTTCAATGTCCAAAAACCAAGATTTATGCCACTAAAGGAAAGGGCGTTATATACGCAGTATATGAATATGATGAAAAGGAAAGGCGTTATATGCTTTATATATATATATATATATATATATATATGAATATGATGAAAAAGAAAAAGGAAAAGGAACAAGGATATGTTGAAGTGACTGTTTATGATTTTGTGCCTAGTTAATACTGTTATATTATTGGTTTTGTTGCCACACTACTGGGATTATTCTCACCCCTTTGGGGCTGCTATTTTCCTAAATGGCAGGAGGACGATAAAGCAATTGAAGGAGTGATGTTTTGCTGTTGCTTGCTGATACATGGACTTTCACTGATACTGTTTAATTGATTGGATGACTGTAATGCTTAATGTTTTGGTAATACTGGATGACTGTAGACTTTATCATCTTCTATTTTGAGCAGTGACTGTTTTGGAAAAGTTTTGTGAAAAGGGTTTTTGAACGTTTCTTTAAGTATCGAATTTTAACAGTTTTACAGGTACCTTACGGGTCATGTTTCAAAGGGCAAACGAACTCCGATTTTCTATTATTTTATATGCGCGAAGCCCCGAGAATTTTCTTTCAAACTGTGCAGGTTTTATTTTTATCCGAAACCTGTGCGAATTTTTAATAAGCTTTGCTTTACAACTGGTTTTCCTGAAAACGGACAGAATGCTCAAGCAACTTGAGCGTTCTGTTCCGTGGGGCTATTCACCTCCGAATCGCGTATAATTTATATGTATGCGACGCCCCGGATGTCTAGTTTTTCAGAAGCTTGTAATATTTTTTATCGCATCTGACTTCGATTTTATACGGATTTTATAAAGCAGCAAGGTTTTCTGAAAAGTATAGAAAATTCAGCAAAGTGTTTTATAATTAAAATTTCCTATGATTGATAATGATTTCATGTTGTTAATAGGTTTTATAAGAATCACTTCTGGGTCTTTTATTGTTTCAAATTAGTTAATATTTGATAAAGTTTTCAAAAGAATGGTTCCATACCGCTGTAACTCTAATACGATTCTAGCAAACAACCCTCTTGGAGGCATACAAGAGTGGGTATTACACTAATTGGTATCAGAGCAGTTCGGTTCAAGGTGTTTGTGTGTAATTGTTGCATTGGTTGTTGTTTGTATATGTTTGTTTCGTCATTGCTGTTGAATTTAACTGTTGAATTGTTTGTTGGTTGCTGACTGTTTGGATTAAATTACTAGATTGCCTGAATCATGATTGGCACGTGCTGAATAAATTGTGAAAGTAGTTTGATTGAAATATTAGAATTATTTTGAGACATACTGAAGGCATTTGGTGGAATTAAAGTAGTTTGAAGTATATTACTTGAGCAGTTTGAGTCGTGAGAATCATATAAGTTACTGCTTAAGTGTAGGCTGTATTACAGGAATTTGACTTACTGTGATTGGTTGTGTAATAGTTGATTTCTGCTGTGATAAGTTTATAAGGTTGAGAAATTGAGTTTGACCTGGATTGCACTGTTCTACTATTGTGGTTATTGATTGTTGTTTAGGTGTGAAATACTAGACATTGTTGTAGTATATGCCCTGCCCTATTGTGATGTCTATTTCACTGCAATGAATTTGAATTGAGTAGTTTGATAATACTGTGCTGCTGTTGAATTGAATTGTTTTGTGATTGTTTGTGGTTCTGTCCTGAAGTGGGAACCGTGCCTCAATTTTGAGACTACTGTCGTGTATGTCATGCAGTGAGTAGGATCCGCTCGTTGCATGGCATGCCGAAGGTAGAATTAGTATTTATGAGACACGAAAACCTCCTCAAGAGAGAAGTCTGATGGGTAATAGACTGTAATTAATTAATACCTGAATAAAGAATAAATAATAAAGTATGGAAATTGACGATTCCCAGTGTGTGATGAGGTGATGCTCCAGTTGTTCTGAGAATGGGTCTGGCCAACACATTCTTCGGTAACATGGTGGTATCAAACCGTCAAACACCGAGAATCAACTAGGGAAAAAGTTCTGTTAGGTGTCTATGTTTAAAAACAAGTTAGGAATTGAATCTAGGGAATAACTTGAATAACTAGAATAAGTAAACTAAAATCTGTGGAACCATATAAGTGGACGTAGTAATGAATAACTGATTAAGTTGTGTAATAAGTAAGTAACCTCTGTTTGGAAAAATACGTGAAAACCTTGTCTTAGTGTTGGCATCTAACGAGGAGTCTTCTGTTAATAGGTTAAAAATCATGAACAGATATTTAGCTTTGGGTATCAATTTGTCAAGTGTAACGGTTAAAAAGGAGTATTTGAAAATTGGAATTAAAGTATGGTTTGGTGCACTGGAATCATGAAAGCCCGGTCTGTTTGAAGGGTTATGATTGTTAGCTGTTCTATTTTAGTGTAGGTAATGATTCGTAAGTTCATGGATCCTCTGATCTGTGAAGTCAATTACATCCGAGGTACCTAGGACGACGGAAGCTCGAGGAACTTTTCTCATATGGGTGTACTTGGCAGACAGTATCAGAGGTACCATCTTACATGATAGGTACAAAAGACATGCTAGAATTTAATTAGGGGTGTCTTCTAAATCCTAAGCACTAGACAAAAGCAGTACTCACTAATGTAATTCCGTTTCCTCTAGGTATTAGTAAATAATGCGCTGCTAACTTAATTGATGCTGTTAAAATTCCTATACCTCAATAGTAATGGACTAAGATCACTAGAAAGTAAAAACAATTGCTGAATTTTTTTGTTGTGATGAACCTCGGTGAAATTGCAAAGATCCTCCTACATTATAATATTGGAATCTGAGGTGCCCGGTTATATTTACTTAATTTTCTGTAGATTAGTAAATTATGAAAGTCTGTTCGTGATGTTTGTGAAGTGTTTATTGAAACTTCCTTATAGGTAGAGGAGATAGGCGAAATCATAAGCTGTAACATGTAAAGTGCATGGATAAAATGGGTATAGTGAAGCTAACAATTAGTTCTGTCTGTGCAAATAGTAGGCAGCTAGATCCGATTGTGTTGAAATTTGTCTAAGTAGGGATGGTAATTTTTTTTTTGTTTGTAGCAATTGGGATATAATCTGATGAACCAACTACTGACCCTCAACTTTGAATGTGTAAATCTAAAGGTCACCTTGTAGGTAATTACGTGTACTTTTAGTAGGGTAAATATAGCAGGTGGGCAAATAAGAGAAATGGAGTGCCAATGAGGTGGACACACGTAATGAACAAGAAATTTAAATTGAAAGATAATCATCGGTATGCTGGCATAGGACCCGATTCACGATTTGTTGAGCACTAGAATAAAATTTCTTTAAGCCTTAAAAGAAGAGCACGAAAGTAGAAGACACAAGTGGATGGTTATTGTCGGTCAACTATCAAATATAGAATTTTTACAGTAAGAATTATCGCGCATATAGATGTGTTTAGTTACTGGCTAAGTATGTAATAAAGACTCGAGCCTCATTATGATTTTTTGGATAACTAGAGTCCATGGGTCGATTTTACCTCATCCTTATTGTAATATGGTCTTTGACTTTTGGGTAAGAAGAAAATAGAAATTGTCTGTTATGATTAAGCTTTGAAAAGATTTTATTCCCTAACGCACAATTAAAATTTTGTTATTTGTTGTCTAATGACTATGTATGGTGCAATTGGTTTGTAATACTTTGAATTAATTGATGACTTTGTCAAATGCCTAACATAAGGGGATGTTAGGTCTGGCATGATTATAAGTGTGTGTAGTATCCGACTTAAGTAGTTTCAGAATGGTAGAACGAAGTTTGGGGACAAACTTTAAATTTGGTGGGGAGAGTGTAACATCCCGCATGATTAGGAAATTACATAACTTGCATTTAGGGGTAAAGCATGCTAGAAATTCGAAAGTGTATGAAGTGGTTGTCTTGTCTTTGAAATACATAGTTTTCCATAAAATTGGATGGGTCTAACTTAGAGAATAAATAGAATTACGACTAAAGGAAATATTTATTTTAGGCATATAGAAATTTAATTGAAGAGTATTGACATGTTTGATTGTATCATATATGACATAAGATAGTGTTTAAAAGACTTGGGAAACCTATTAACTTAGTGGGTTGGTGCATGAGTACTTAGGACCATTGGATTTTAGTAAGTTATGGCCACACCTTGAGTATGACCCGCGGCCCTAGAGCATTGGAGGGCCTTACTCAACCCTTGTTCACCTTGGACTTATTTTAGAAACCCCACAAATCTGCACCTTTTGGCAGGGAGTTTCGGTTGGCAAGCAAATAAGTCACCCCTTTATTTCTTTGTTTCTGGCGCAGCCTTGGGCAGTGAACAAGCTAATGGCTTGTGCCTTAAGTCAACCTCAAATCTCACCACCTTCTCACCTCTTTCCTTGTGCGCATAATGGGAAGCAATAGGAACAAATCTGACTTGCTTTTGCTGCAACTTAACCCCTCCTAGGCTGCACATTTCAGCCTGTGCACAGCCTTTTTTTCTGCATTGTGCGCCCCCTATTCCCCCTCTCCTTTGCTTGAATGCTCCTAGCCTCATGACACTGCATGACTGCCATCTTCTGTCCCTTTCTACCTCCCTAGATGCGCTTAATTCAAGGAAGAAACCTGCCATTACTTGTATTAGTAGCCAAAGTTATCAGCCTTGTCATCTCTTGAGTTGTCATCCTCCTTCACGGTCTCCTATGCGCAGAAGAGGTGCAGATTTCTGACTTTTGCTTTTGAGGATTAGTAGCTTTCATCACATGGCAAGCCTTCCCCCTTTAGCTTGTCACATGTGCGCATAGGGAGAGTTGAAGGCTGACTTTTGTGGCCTTTGAGGACTGCATGACAGCCCTTCCTTTTGCTCTTCACTCAACCGATGGAGTGAGGACAACCATTGTGCAGGTTGTCTCATTGCTCCTTGGAAGCCTCACCACTCTAACTTTACTTAGGACTATAGCTATCTTACTTTCTTGTCTTTTCATACTGCACCTACAGATCTGAATTTGGGATCCTTTCTTTATTCATCCTAGGCGCACCCTTTCTACCCTTAAAGCAAATTTCCCTCACACCATCTCTTCTTGGTCACTTGGAGCAACAACCTATCTTGTGTGGCTGCATAATGAAATCTGCATAGATGATCCCCATTGGCCAAGACATGACAAGTATTCATCTTAAGCCATCTTTATCCCTCTCTTGTGCGCATGGCCTTAGGGAAACTTGGTCCAAACTTGCTGCCACTTTGACTAAGATAATTATATCACCCTTTTTCCCTGCACATGCGTTGTGATCATTGTATCACCATGCAAGACTTATTATTTCCACTTCTTGATCAAACTCAGCCCCTATTTATACCCTCTCAAGTCATGAAATCCCACAAGCATCAACTAGAAAAGTGGCATGTCCCTTCTCCTCCCAAAGCCCTCTAACCGTGACTTACCTTGCAAGTGTGCAACCATTCAAGTTTTCATCCCTTTCCCTGCATGGTGCGTTGTGTGACAGCAGCCCAGGGGAAACTACATGAGTCCATCCTTCATCCTTTCCTTGTAGCCTTGTACCATCCACCAACCTTGCATCATTTAGAGTAGGAACCCAAGGTTGGAAGTTCTTTCCTTCACTTCCTCTTCACCCTTGAGTTAGGCTGAACACCAGTAGCTTTGGTTGCTTGTCCCTCTCCTTGCTAATTCTGCCAAGTCATGGAGCTGCAGTGAGGAGTCATAGCAACGTCTTCCATCCTCTTCCTATGGCACTCTCGGCTGAACCACAAGGAGGAATAGGTGATGAATCCTTTCCTTTTCTTTATTCCTTAAACTTTTCGGTGTTGAGAGCTCCTTATTCCCTGCAAACAGATTGTAACCTTTGCTCAACGTTCCAGTTTCCATTTCCTTATACATACAGCCACCGTCTAGTAGGAGAAGGTGAGTATTTCGCTGCTGCCCTCTTGCTCTTTCCCTCCCTAAGACTTGGTTTGATCGAGTTCCCTTCACTGCATGCTTGTGATCCAGTCTTCATTGGGACATCTCCTCATGGAATGCAGCCGAACCTGACCTTGTGGATCATTGCAGGAGGTGAGGTGTTGTTCTTCTTTTCCATGTCTCTGCATAATAAACCAGTTTTGATCTTAACTCCTCTTCTTTTGCACGTCATTGATTCTGTCTCATTAGAGATCTTCCCCCTTTGCTTGTAACCATCCGGTCCTGTGTGGTGCGATCATCACAGCTGAGCACAAGCTGATCCTTGTCCCTCTCCATCTCAACTCTAGCCGTTGGCACATCTAGGAGCCTTGAATCTGAGTTTTGTATATTGTAGTAGGAGGTGGCAGTGGTAGCTGAGCTGCCAGCTGCATGATTCAGTCTTGGAGGTGAGTAAGTGTTAGTTTCCCTTTTTCTTCTATTTGGTTCGGTCACTTCTTGCATCTAAAAAAGAGATTTATGCAGATTCATATAGTTGTCTCTCTTGTCTTTGATTGGACGCTGCCTAGACACTTTTATTTGTGTGTTCTTTTCCCTCTCTGAGTCGGTCACCACTTATATGCTAGGATGATGTGTGTTTGATTATTCAAGCTTTCCTTGCCTCCGCACCATCTTGAAATCTTGCTTTATTCTCTCAAACACAGCAGTGAAATCTGATGTAGGAGAGTGGAACATAGCCTTCCTTGGCAGTATTGGTTTGCCTTGTGAGTCAGTGATATTTCTAGACTGCTAACCGTATTGAGATGTGTGTACAAAACTAATTGAAGCATACCTTAGTAACTTAGGCTCTGTGTTGTTAAGAAAAATAAAATGAAATGTAATGATGTGGAACTTTTAGGTACTGTATGCGCATATGGCAGTGGGAATGAGTCACATGATATGTGTTGTGGAATAAAATATAAGGAAGAAAACGTTTGATATTAAAGTATAATAAATCAGTTAAACGTGTAGGATGAGAATAAATTTGGAAGTACAAACCCCTTTGTTTACCTGTGTTCGGCCTCTTTATGCAATTGAATGGAGATTGTATTTTGTCCTCATTTTTCGGTTCTGTATGCAGCTTTTGTGCAGATTTATAACTTATGTGAATAGCATGTCTTATGTCTCTAGCATACACCCGTGACCTTGTAAATAACCACATGAAAATAATAGAGGAATGGCACCTAATTATTGGATGAGAAACCGATATTAAGTCAAGAATCTAGGAAGAGGGAAAAGCATAGTAAGGCATAGGAAATATATGTAATAAAATCTGATTTGGTGCATATGTTTGTTTAGGTGCCCAAGGTCCTTTAAAATCGGACTGTTTGATGATATTTGGAATGCTTGGTTGAAAAGAATGTTAAAGACTTGAGGTAAGTGTCAGGCGATATTACCTAATGTGACTATTGACTACTGGTATAAAATTGTGACATGATGCTCCATATTCCGTAAAAGAATTATGTTCCATTATGATGAAAGGAAACTGCCGAAAATGTGCCGTGATGGCTATATGATTATGAGGTAAAGACGTTATGTGGCAGCATAACGCATATGAAAAGTATATGTGCCGTGATGGCTATATGAAAGGTATATAAGCATGCATCTTACATCATACCGCATTTTTACGCTTTGAGTGTGAAAGCATAGCATGACATGCATGTATCAAGATCATATAGGCCTTGTTTTAGAATAGTTATGTACAGGACCATGTGTTTGAGCAAGCATCATATAGGCATCCCCAAGGTACCGGGGTATGGGACACTTGGCATCAGTCCGCATAGGCCCACAGTTGGAATCCACATGGAGCTCAGGTGCCAAGGGTAAATTTGATTCCACTGTGAAGTGCGCGCACGACGGTGCTAAAAGCGCAAAGGAAAGGGCGTTATATACGCAGTATATGAATATGATGAAAAGGAAAGGCGTTATATGCGCTATATATATATATATATATATGAATATGATGAAAAAGAAAAAGGAAAAGGAACAAGGATATGTTGAAGTGACTGTTTATGATTTTGTGCCTAGTTAATACTGTTATATTATTGGTTTTGTTGCCACACTACTGGGATTATTCTCACCCCTTTGGGGCTGCTATTTTCCTAAATGGCAGGAGGACGATAAAGCAATTGAAGGAGTGATGTTTTGCTGTTGCTTGCTGATACATGGACTTTCACTGATACTGTTTAATTGATTGGATGACTGTAATGCTTAATATTTTGGTAATACTGGATGACTGTAGACTTTATCATCTTCTATTTTGAGCAGTGACTGTTTTGGAAAAGTTTTGTGAAAAGGGTTTTTGAACGTTTCTTTAAGTATCGAATTTTAACAGTTTTACAGGTACCTTACGGGTCATGTTTCAAAGGGCAAACGAACTCCGATTTTCTATTATTTTATATGCACGCGAAGCCCCGAGAATTTTCTTTCAAACTGTGCAGGTTTTATTTTTATCCGAAACCTGTGCGAATTTTTAATAAGCTTTGCTTTACAACTGGTTTTCCTGAAAACGGACAGAATGCTCAAGCAACTTGAGCGTTCTGTTCCGTGGGGCTATTCACCTCCGAATCGCGTATAATTTATATGTATGCGACGCCCCGGATGTCTAGTTTTTCAGAAGCTTGTAATATTTTTTATCGCATCTGACTTCGATTTTATACGGATTTTATAAAGCAGCAAGGTTTTCTGAAAAGTATAGAAAATTCAGCAAAGTGTTTTATAATTAAAATTTCCTATGATTGATAATGATTTCATGTTGTTAATAGGTTTTATAAGAATCACTTCTGGGTCTTTTATTGTTTCAAATTAGTTAATATTTGATAAAGTTTTCAAAAGAATGGTTCCATACCGCTGTAACTCTAATACGATTCTAGCAAACAACCCTCTTGGATGCATACAAGAGTGGGTGTTACACTAATTGGTATCAGAGCAGTTCGGTTCAAGGTGTTTGTGTGTAATTGTTGCATTGGTTGTTGTTTGTATATGTTTGTTTCGTCATTGCTGTTGAATTTAACTGTTGAATTGTTTGTTGGTTGCTGACTGTTTGGATTAAATTACTAGATTGCCTGAATCATGATTGGCACGTGCTGAATAAATTGTGAAAGTAGTTTGATTGAAATATTAGAATTATTTTGAGACATACTGAAGGCATTTGGTGGAATTAAAGTAGTTTGAAGTATATTACTTGAGCAGTTTGAGTCGTGAGAATCATATAAGTTACTGCTTAAGTGTAGGCTGTATTACAGGAATTTGACTTACTGTGATTGGTTGTGTAATAGTTGATTTCTGCTGTGATAAGTTTATAAGGTTGAGAAATTGAGTTTGACCTGGATTGCACTGTTCTACTATTGTGGTTATTGATTGTTGTTTAGGTGTGAAATACTAGACATTGTTGTAGTATATGCCCTGCCCTATTGTGATGTCTATTTCACTGCAATGAATTTGAATTGAGTAGTTTGATAATACTGTGCTGCTGTTGAATTGAATTGTTTTGTGATTGTTTGTGGTTCTGTCCTGAAGTGGGAACCGTGCCTCAATTTTGAGACTACTGTCGTGTATGTCATGCAGTGAGTAGGATCCGCTCGTTGCATGGCATGCCGAAGGTAGAATTAGTATTTATGAGACACGAAAACCTCCTCAAGAGAGAAGTCTGATGGGTAATAGACTGTAATTAATTAATACCTGAATAAAGAATAAATAATAAAGTATGGAAATTGACGATTCCCAGTGTGTGATGAGGTGATGCTCCAGTTGTTCTGAGAATGGGTCTGGCCAACACATTCTTCGGTAACATGGTGGTATCAAACCGTCAAACACCGAGAATCAACTAGGGAAAAAGTTCTGTTAGGTGTCTATGTTTAAAAACAAGTTAGGAATTGAATCTAGGGAATAACTTGAATAACTAGAATAAGTAAACTAAAATCTGTGGAACCATATAAGTGGACGTAGTAATGAATAACTGATTAAGTTGTGTAATAAGTAAGTAACCTCTGTTTGGAAAAATACGTGAAAACCTTGTCTTAGTGTTGGCATCTAACGAGGAGTCTTCTGTTAATAGGTTAAAAATCATGAACAGATATTTAGCTTTGGGTATCAATTTGTCAAGTGTAACGGTTAAAAAGGAGTATTTGAAAATTGGAATTAAAGTATGGTTTGGTGCACTGGAATCATGAAAGCCCGGTCTGTTTGAAGGGTTATGATTGTTAGCTGTTCTATTTTAGTGTAGGTAATGATTCGTAAGTTCATGGATCCTCTGATCTGTGAAGTCAATTACATCCGAGGTACCTAGGACGACGGAAGCTCGAGGAACTTTTCTCATATGGGTGTACTTGGCAGACAGTATCAGAGGTACCATCTTACATGATAGGTACAAAAGACATGCTAGAATTTAATTAGGGGTGTCTTCTAAATCCTAAGCACTAGACAAAAGCAGTACTCACTAATGTAATTCCGTTTCCTCTAGGTATTAGTAAATAATGCGCTGCTAACTTAATTGATGCTGTTAAAATTCCTATACCTCAATAGTAATGGACTAAGATCACTAGAAAGTAAAAACAATTGCTGAATTTTTTTGTTGTGATGAACCTCGGTGAAATTGCAAAGATCCTCCTACATTATAATATTGGAATCTGAGGTGCCCGGTTATATTTACTTAATTTTCTGTAGATTAGTAAATTATGAAAGTCTGTTCGTGATGTTTGTGAAGTGTTTATTAAATTGAAACTTCCTTATAGGTAGAGGAGATAGGCGAAATCATAAGCTGTAACATGTAAAGTGCATGGATAAAATGGGTATAGTGAAGCTAACAATTAGTTCTGTCTGTGCAAATAGTAGGCAGCTAGATCCGATTGTGTTGAAATTTGTCTAAGTAGGGATGGTAATTTTTTTTTTGTTTGTAGCAATTGGGATATAATCTGATGAACCAACTACTGACCCTCAACTTTGAATGTGTAAATCTAAAGGTCACCTTGTAGGTAATTACGTGTACTTTTAGTAGGGTAAATATAGCAGGTGGGCAAATAAGAGAAATGGAGTGCCAATGAGGTGGACACACGTAATGAACAAGAAATTTAAATTGAAAGATAATCATCGGTATGCTGGCATAGGACCCGATTCACGATTTGTTGAGCACTAGAATAAAATTTCTTTAAGCCTTAAAAGAAGAGCACGAAAGTAGAAGACACAAGTGGATGGTTATTGTCGGTCAACTATCAAATATAGAATTTTTACAGTAAGAATTATCGCGCATATAGATGTGTTTAGTTACTGGCTAAGTATGTAATAAAGACTCGAGCCTCATTATGATTTTTTGGATAACTAGAGTCCATGGGTCGATTTTACCTCATCCTTATTGTAATATGGTCTTTGACTTTTGGGTAAGAAGAAAATAGAAATTGTCTGTTATGATTAAGCTTTGAAAAGATTTTATTCCCTAACGCACAATTAAAATTTTGTTATTTGTTGTCTAATGACTATGTATGGTGCAATTGGTTTGTAATACTTTGAATTAATTGATGACTTTGTCAAATGCCTAACATAAGGGGATGTTAGGTCTGGCATGATTATAAGTGTGTGTAGTATCCGACTTAAGTAGTTTCAGAATGGTAGAACGAAGTTTGGGGACAAACTTTAAATTTGGTGGGGAGAGTGTAACATCCCGCATGATTAGGAAATTACATAACTTGCATTTAGGGGTAAAGCATGCTAGAAATTCGAAAGTGTATGAAGTGGTTGTCTTGTCTTTGAAATACATAGTTTTCCATAGAATTGGATGGGTCTAACTTAGAGAATAAATAGAATTACGACTAAAGGAAATATTTATTTTAGGCATATAGAAATTTAATTGAAGAGTATTGACATGTTTGATTGTATCATATATGACATAAGATAGTGTTTAAAAGACTTGGGGAACCTATTAACTTAGTGGGTTGGTGCATGAGTACTTAGGACCATTGGATTTTAGTAAGTTATGGCCACACCTTGAGTATGACCCGCGGCCCTAGAGCATTGGAGGGCCTTACTCAACCCTTGTTCACCTTGGACTTATTTTAGAAACCCCACAAATCTGCACCTTTTGGCAGGGAGTTTCGGTTGGCAAGCAAATAAGTCACCCCTTTATTTCTTTGTTTCTGGCGCAGCCTTGGGCAGTGAACAAGCTAATGGCTTGTGCCTTAAGTCAACCTCAAATCTCACCACCTTCTCACCTCTTTCCTTGTGCGCATAATGGGAAGCAATAGGAACAAATCTGACTTGCTTTTGCTGCAACTTAACCCCTCCTAGGCTGCACATTTCAGCCTGTGCACAGCCTTTTTTTCTGCATTGTGCGCCCCCTATTCCCCCTCTCCTTTGCTTGAATGCTCCTAGCCTCATGACACTGCATGACTGCCATCTTCTGTCCCTTTCTACCTCCCTAGATGCGCTTAATTCAAGGAAGAAACCTGCCATTACTTGTATTAGTAGCCAAAGTTATCAGCCTTGTCATCTCTTGAGTTGTCATCCTCCTTCACGGTCTCCTATGCGCAGAAGAGGTGCAGATTTCTGACTTTTGCTTTTGAGGATTAGTAGCTTTCATCACATGGCAAGCCTTCCCCCTTTAGCTTGTCACATGTGCGCATAGGGAGAGTTGAAGGCTGACTTTTGTGGCCTTTGAGGACTGCATGACAGCCCTTCCTTTTGCTCTTCACTCAACCGATGGAGTGAGGACAACCATTGTGCAGGTTGTCTCATTGCTCCTTGGAAGCCTCACCACTCTAACTTTACTTAGGACTATAGCTATCTTACTTTCTTGTCTTTTCATACTGCACCTACAGATCTGAATTTGGGATCCTTTCTTTATTCATCCTAGGCGCACCCTTTCTACCCTTAAAGCAAATTTCCCTCACACCATCTCTTCTTGGTCACTTGGAGCAACAACCTATCTTGTGTGGCTGCATAATGAAATCTGCATAGATGATCCCCATTGGCCAAGACATGACAAGTATTCATCTTAAGCCATCTTTATCCCTCTCTTGCGCATGGCCTTAGGGAAACTTGGTCCAAATTGCTGCCACTTTGACTAAGATAATTATATCACCCTTTTTCCCTGCACATGCGTTGTGATCATTGTATCACCATCACACATACACCCTCCATCATGAGACTGCCATGTGCAGATTTTTGCAAGCTTTTTGCAGCCCATCATGAGCCAAACCTGCCCTTGTTTCCACTTGCATCATAAGTAGGATCTTGGGGCTGCATCTTCATCATTTATGCGCACAAGACAGCCCCAAAATGAGTGCTTAGGCTGCCACAAATCAGTGTCCATGATGCACCTTTCTTTCCCACTCCACCAATGTGTGCGCATAGCTTGGTCAATGGTGTGAAAAATTCTGACTTAATGGCACTAACTCAGATCTGAACCCCTTTCCCTCTCACCTTCTTGCATGTGAATGGAGTACTTTAGAAGCAACCCTTGCTTGTTCAAGCCAAGAGTGCAGTCCCCCCTGCACAAGAAATCAGATTTTTACCATGATGACCATCATTGCCACCTCCTCCCTTCTTTCCTTATTTATGCGCACAAGAGGGGGGCTGCCCCCATTCACTTGTGCAGCCAACTCCTCTCCCCTCTCCCTCACACTCTAGTTGAACATTGCAAGAAGACCTTGCCAAGCCAACTCCCTCCTTCCCTCACCTTCAAACCGTGACTCAAGACCTCCTAGCAAGTGTTGTTTCCTCCTCACTTTCACCTCACTGTTCAGTCTTGATCCCTCACACTTTGGTGGCTGTCCAAGTTGTTCCTCCTCATCTTTGTTGCGCATAGGACATCCTAGGAAGAGAGGACTTGTTGTGAAGTAGAGCTAGTAAGGGTGTGGTGAAGTGTGTGCTTCAAGAGGTAGGCCTTGAACTTGAACTCTTTCTTTGTGTAGTCATGTATGTATGCTTGAATGTCTCCTTATATATGTGTTGCTTTGGATCCTTGGTTGAGCATGATTAAAGTATAAGTATGGAGCCATTTTATGATGTTTTGTATGCATGAGTTGTAGAGTAAAAGTCTCATGATCATGCTTAAAATGGTATGCCACTGTTTTGTATAATTAGGCCACTGTTTTAAAGAAGAAATGTGCCACTGTTTCGGTTGGATGTGCCACTGTTTTGGTAGATAAAATGCCACTGTTTCGGTTCCTCAAAATCACATTAAAATGCCACTGTTTCTGCACATTATATGCCACTGTTTCTGCACTTATATGTCACTGTTTAGTGCTCCCTAAGCCACTGTTTTCATGCATGAAATGCCACTGTTTTACTCATCAAATGCCACTGTTTCTATGCATAAAATGCCACTGTTTCCATGCTTAAAATGCCACTGTTTTAGTCATGAAATACCACTGTTTCCATGCTTAAAATGTCACTGTTTTTGTGCATAAAAGGCCACTGTTTTAGCCATCATATGCCACTGTTTTTATCCATAATATGCCACTGTTTCAATGACCAAAAACCAAGATTTATGCCACTGTTTTGGAAGTTCAAAGTCTGGTTCTGTTTTAAAAACGTCACTGTTTCTGTTTAAAACGTCACTGTTGCTGCTGTAAATGCTCACTGTTTTGCTGCTGTAAACGCTGCTGTATGTTCACTGTTTTGCTGCTGTAAACACTGCTGTATGCTCACTATTTTGCTGCCGTATGCTCACTGTTTTGCTGCTGTAAATGTTCACTGTTTTGCTGCTGTAAACACTGCTGTATGCTCACTGTTTTGCTGCTGTAAGCCACTGCTGTATGCTCTCTGTTCTGCTGTAAATAGCCACTGTAAATGATTAGTTTTAATTGATTTAGGTGCGCTTAAGAAGTGAGAATATTTCGCTGCCGTTGGTAATATTTAAGGAAAGCTAAGGTAAGTGTCAGGCGATGAAGCCTAATGTGACTATTGACTACTGGTATAAAATTGTGACATGATGCTCCATATTCCGTAAAAATATTATGTTCCATTATGATGAAAGGAAACTGCCAAAAATGTGCCGTGATGGCTATATGATTATGAGGTAAAGACGTTATGAGGCAGCATAACGCATATGAAAAGTATATGTGCCGTGATGGCTATATGAAAGGTATATAAGCATGCACCTTACATCATACCGCATTTTTACGCTTTGTGTGTGAAAGCATAGCATGACATGCATATATCATGATCATATAGGCCTTGTTTTAGAATAGTTATGTACAGGACCATGTGTTTGAGCAAGCATCATATAGGCATCCCCAAGGTACCGGGGTATGGGACACTTGGCATCAGTCCGCATAGGCCCACAGATGGAATCCACATGGAGCTCAGGTGCCAAGGGATAATTGATTCCACTGTGAAGTGCGCGCACGACGGTGCTAAAAGCGCAAAGGAAAGGCGTTATATACGCAATATATGATATGATGAAAAGGAAAGGCGTTATATGCGCTATATATATATATGAATATGATGAAAAGAAAAAGGAAAAGGAACAAGGATATGTTGAAGTGACTGTTTATGATTTTGTGCCTAGTTAATACTGTTATATTACTGGTTTTGTTGCCACACTACTGGGATTTTTCTCACCCCTTCGGGGCTGCTATTTTCCAAAATGGCAGGAGGACGTAAAAGCTTTTGAAGAAGTGAAGTTGTCGTTGCTTGCTGATGCATGGATTTTTGCTGTTACTGTTTGATTGATGGATGACTGTAATGCTTTATATTTCGGTACTCTTGGATGACTGTAGACTTTATCATCTTCTATGTTGTTTGGATTCTTTTATGAGCAGTGACTATTTTGGTTATATTGATTTGTGAAAAGGGTTTTTGAACGTTTCTTTAAGTGTCGAATTTTAACAGTTTTACAGGTAACTTACGGGTCATGTTTCAAGGGGCAAACGAACTCCGATTTTCTATTATTTTATATGCACGCGAAGCCCCGAGAATTTACTTTCAAACTGTGCAGGTTTTATTTTGATCCGAAACCTGTGCGAATTTTAATAAGCTTTGCTTTACAACTGGTTTTCCTGAAAACGGACAGATGCTCAAGCAACTTGAGAGTTCTGTTCCGTGGGGCTATTCACCTCCGAATCGCGTATAATTTATATGTATGCGACGCCCCGGATGTCTAGTTTTTCAGAAGCTTGGAATATTTTTTATCGCATCTGAACTCGATTTTATACGGATTTTATAAGGCAGCAAGGTTTTCTGAAAGGTATAGAAAATTCAGCAAAGTGTTTTATAATTAAAATTTCCTATGATTAATAATGATTTCATGTTGTTAACAGATTTTATAAGAATCAATTCTGGATCATTTATTGTTTCAAATTGATTAATATTCGATGAAGTTTTCAAAAGAATGCTTCCATACCGCTGTGATTCTAATACGATTTAGCAAACAACCCTCTTGGATACATACAAGAGTGGGTGTTACAGAGAGAAAGGTTGAAAATTACCATCTTTCGCATCCAGTGCGAACACCCGTGCTTGCGTAGGCTGTGGATCAGCGTTCTGGGGGGCATTCGTAAGTGAAAGGTCCTTGCTGGCCACATCTGAAACATGCATTGTTGTCCTTGCAACAAACTCCAAAGTGATTCTTTCTACATGTAACACAAACGGTCGCACCCTGCCGTCCAGTTGACGATTGACCAACAGTATTGTTCCTCTTAAAATTTCCAGGCCGCGCTTGCAACTGCGGACCTCTGCCTCGACCCCTACCAGGTGTCGTCCTGAAGAACCTGCCTGAGTGATAGCAGTTCCGTGTGCTTCATTCTTCTCATTGCTTTAGGAAAATACTTATCCAAAAATACTTGTCTGAATAAACGTTGCCAGTCCCCCCCCAATGGTAGTGATAAGATCCCTTTCCGCATCGCCAGCCTTCCCCGAGTTGAACCGCGACCACCTGCCATGATTCTGCACTCACAATATCCTGAGATGAGTTGATCAGGCTCACCGCAAGTTATTCATGGCAGCAGTCCCAAGTAGGCACTCGAGTTCAATTCGGACAAGTTAACTATGCATCCGTGTCTTATCACAGAACGACCTAAACAATCTAACTACCCTAGTCTCAAACACTTAAACTATAGCACATCTAGACAGTCAATCAGCAGATAAACACAATCCACAATCAATTCAATCAATCACAAGCAAATCCATGGACCAAACTGCTCTGATACCAATTAGTGTAACGCCCTCCCTTGTATGCATCCAAGAGAGTCGTTTGCTAAGCGGAATTAGAGTCGTTAACGTCACATGAGCTAACAAAGAATCTCAAATCAGTATACAAATCCGTAAGGCATTTCAATAGTTCTTATAATTTCTGCTTGGGCGATAAAAAATATTTCAAGTGATTTAGAAAGAGCACGTTTGGGGCTTCGCGTGCATATAAAATAATAGTAAATCAGAGTTCGTTTGCTCATAGAAACACCACCCGTAAGGTGCACTGTAAAAATTTCAGCACTTAAATTCTTTTCACAAAGGTTTTCCAAAATAGCCGCTGTTCATAAAAGTTCAATGCTAACATAGAGATGATAAAGACTACAGTCATCCAAGAGTACCCAAAACATTAATCATTACAGTCATCCAATTAAACAAACAGCAACAGTGAAAATCCATGCATCAGCAATCAACAGCAAACATCACTCCTTCAAGTGCTTTTACGTCCTCCTGCCATTTTGGAAAAATAGCAGCCCCGAAGGGGTGAGAATAATCCCAGTAGTGTGGCAACAACACCAGTAATATAACAGTATTAACTAGGCACAAAATCATAAACAGTCACTTCAACATATCCTTGTTCCTTTTTCCTTTTTCCTTTTCATCATATTCATATATTGCGTATATAACGCCTTTCCTTTGCGCTTTTAGCACCGTCGTGCGCGCACTTCACAGTGGAATCAAATATCCCTTGGCACCTGAGCTCCATGTGGATTCCAACTGTGGGCCTATGCGGACTGATGCCAAGTGTCCCATACCCCGGTACCTTGGGGATGCCTATATGATGCTTGCTCAAAACACATGTTCCTGTACATAACTATTCTAAAAGCAAGACCTATATGCTCTTGGTACATGCATGCCATGCTATGCTTTCACACACAAAACGTACAAAAATGCGGTATGATGCAAGGTGCATGCTTATATACCTTTCATATGCGTTATGCTGCCACATAACGTCTTTACCTCATAATCATATAGCCATCACGGCACATTTTTGGCAGTTTCCTTTCATCATAATGGAACATAATATTTTTACGGCATATGGAGCATCATGTCACAATTTTATACCAGTAGTCAATAGTCACATTAGGCAATATCGCCTGGCACTTACCTTTGCGTGCCTTAAATATTACCAAACAGCAGCGAAGTATCTCACTTCTTAAGCGCACCTAAATCAATTACAACCAATCATTTACAGTGGCTATTTACAGCAGAAACAGTGAGCATACAACGGTGTTTTACAGTGGAAAACAGTGACCATACAGCAGTGTTTACAGCAGCAAAACAGTGAGCATACAGCGGTGTTTTACAGTGGAAAACAGTGACCATACAGCAGTGTTTACAGCAGCAAAACAGTGAGCATACAGCAGCATTTTTACAGCAGAAAACAGTGACGTTTGTGCTTAAAACAGTGAGCAGAAACAGTGAGTTGTTCTTTTAAGACAGTGAACAGAAAACAGTGGTAGTTTCCTTAGAAACAGTGGGCAGAAACAGTGACGTTTTACAACAGAAACAGTGGCTCTTTGGACATCAACAGTGGCAGAAACAGTGACATCAAACAGTGGCAGAAACAGTGGTATTTGAATGGTGATTTTGAGGAACCGAAACAGTGAACATTTTATCATCAAAACAGTGACACATTCATAGGGAAACAGTGGCATATGCGTACAGAACAGTGGCATACATATCCCTCCAAACAGTGGCATATTCATACAAAAACAGTGGCATATAACTTAAGCATGACCATGAGACTTTTATGCATACAAAACATCATGAAATAGCTCCACCATTCTACTTCTATCATGCTCATACTTGAATCCAAGACCACACATACTCAAGGAGACATTCAAGCACACATACATGGTTACACAATGAAAGAGGTCTAAGTTCAAGGCTTACCTCTTGTAGCACACACACTTCACCACACCCTTTCTAGCTCTACTTCACAACAAGTCCTCACTTCCTATGGTGATCTATGCGCATAAATGGTGAGGAGGACACCTTAGGACAGCTTCCAAGTGAGAGGAACAAAGCTGGACAGTGAGAGGAAAAGAGGAGAACTCACACTCCACTTGTGTCTAGGCCACGGTTTTAAGGTGAGGGAAGGAGGGAGTTGGCTTGGTCTTTCTTCCTCCTAAGGTTCTTGCAATGTTCAGCTAGAGTGTGTGGGAGAGGGGAAAGGAGTTGGCTGCACAAGTGAATGGGGACAGCCCCCTCTTGTGCGCATAAATAAGGGGAGAAGGGAGGAGGTTGCAATGATGGTCATCATGGTAAAAATCTGATTTCTTGTGCAGGTGGGACTGCACTCTTGGCTTGAACAAGCAAGGGTTGCTTCTTAGTTACTCTAGGCACATGCAAAAGGGGTGGAAGAGATAGGTTCAGATCTGAGTTAGTGTTATAA
Source organism: Gastrolobium villosum (assembly GCA_032173675.1). NCBI lineage: Eukaryota > Viridiplantae > Streptophyta > Magnoliopsida > Fabales > Fabaceae > Gastrolobium > Gastrolobium villosum. The sequence continues at coordinate 20,859 of JAVKPL010006398.1, forward strand.
GTCAGAATTTTCTTGCACAAACAGCCACACCATGCGCACAAGGTGAGGTGTGAGGGAGGTTCACTAAGTCCACAAGCAAGACAGCTTTGTGGCAGCCAAGAAATCTGATTTTGGGGCTGTCTTGTGCGCATAAAATGATGAAGATGCAGCCCCAAGATCCTACTTATGATGCATGTGGAAGCAAGGGCAGGTTTGGCTCATGATGGGCTGCCAAAAGCATGCAAAAATCTGCACATGGCAGTCTCATGATGGAAGGTATAAGGTGGTTCTCCAAGTCAACAAGTTAGGCAGTTTTGTGACACAAGAAATCTGATCCAAGACTCTCTACATGTGCGCCTAAATGAGGTGTATGCAGCCCAAAATCATGCTACATTGTACATGTGTCTTTCATGCAAAAAAATTGAATCCAAGAGATGCAAAAGCAAGGTGAAGTGGCGGTCAAACAAGAGAAAGGTAGGCAGATTTTTTCTAAGTCCTATCCATCCTTTTGTGCGCAAGAAAAGAGTGGAATGATACACCTAGCCAAGTGGTTGTTCCTTGATACACAAGACTCCCTAGTTGGACAAGGCTTAGGGGAGATAAGGGTGGACACAACCTTGGGCTGAACTAGCTTGATCCAAAAGCCATCCTTGGGCCATTGGCCACACACACAAAGAATCCAATCACACAAGTCCAATAGTAACAAGTCCACACACACACACTAGCCCACTTCCAAAGTCCAATAAACACTAAAGCCTTCTACACACACTCACATTACTCACATGATTAAATTCACATGTCTACATAATTATCCTCCTATGATTTAATTTAATTAATTACCTTAGTCTTATCCAAGGATAAAGGTCAACCAATTCGCAAACCATCTCACATAAACCACAAATCCGAAATCTACACATACATCTATAACATATAGCACTTATGTATTTTACTAATTATGCGGGATGTTACACATACCCCTTGGATTATTCTATTATTTTAATTACCCCTTAATATTCATTGTTGGGAGCTAACTTAGTGATTAATCAAATGACCAGGTAGGTTATTACTCACAGCATAAGCCACGACAAAAGTTACACGGAATCATTGCCTCAGTTTTGGTTCTTATCACGTATGAAGAATCCTTACATTAGGGGAGGTTTACTCCTTTTGTAATCAATCAAAATGAAACTTTTCAAACCTTGATGATATGGGTCCTTACATGTTATTTGGGCAGCATTATTTTATTTTTTTCTACTCAAGAAAGCAATCCAATATAATAATCTATTTAGAAGCAATTATAATATGTGATGCCATTGAATATGACGTCACCTTAATGTTTAGTAAATGATATTAAACTCAAACCAGTATTGACTTTATGGAGGTAATGAATTAATAAGATGTTGATTTAACTGATCAGTCGGTGGTTTAACGGGTTAATCTGAATTTATATTAAATTATTTAATAAATATATTAATAGATATGCTTTACCAAATAAATTACTCAAGACTAGTGGTAAGTGATTCGTTATTCTTCCTTCAAATATCGGTTCAAATCCCAACAACTATACAATTTTCGATATTTTACATATTTTTTCAAAAAATGATTAATACTGGTTGAACTACATTGAACTGATTTAGTGCTGATTCAATTGCCCAAGCATTTTACTGTCTGAATCGGTCCAGTTCGCAGTTCAACCGGTTGGATTGGTAGAGTCATTTTAATAACAATGAAAATAAAGAAATTTCCATGAAGAGGCTCATGATTCCTTTTTGGTGGCATTATAATTTATAAGTAAATAGTGAAGCAAGCAAGAGGCCACACAGAGTATACAAATTTCCAGTGTTTAAAAACCCGGCCCGACCATCAACCCGGCCGAGGTCAGGGGTTATGGGTTCAACCGGGGATCACGGGGTCACTATGTTGACCCAGCTTTATATATTAATATATATATATATATATATATATATATATATATATATATCCAATATGGAAATATTAAAAAACAAACCACCAATCATCAAAGATTCAAAATATACTTAACATAATTCACCAATTGAAACCACGAGTCAATATTACACAAGCTAATTAAAGTATCAAGATACCAAAGTACAAAACTCATATTCTAATGGTGTCACTACGCGGACTCGGTTCTGCCTCTTTTGAGAAGGTCCCTGACAAAGGAAAATTTAAAGGAAGTAAGAATGAGTTTTTATTTTCCATCGACGACCATAAAGATTTCATTTGAATTAGTAAAATTCTTACCTCTTCTAGCAGATTCTCGGCAGCAAGTGAAGATTGAAGACGCCTAGGTCGCTGGGAGAGAAGAGAACAATTAGATTTAGGTTTACAAGCATTTTTATTTTATTTTTTAAATAAAACAATGTTGTTTCATGGAAATTTTTTAAAAAAAAAAAAACATGCAGTGACCCCCTTTCACCCCTCTGACCCGGGAGTCACTAAAACCCGGCCGAGTTTTGGGGGTCGGAGGGTTCGATGTGCATATAGGGTCCAACTTGTGACCCTAACCCTCAGAAGGGAGGGTCAGGGTTGACCCAGGTTAACCCGGGGGGCGGGGTGAGGTTTTAAAACACTACTAAAAACACAAATTGGTCCTCCAAAGATACATGAGACATCAAGTTGGTCCTCTAAATAAATTAGATATTAACTCGGTCCTTGAATGTTTAAAATGGACATCAATTTACTCCCTCAATATATCATTGGACATTAATTTAGTCCCTATATTGATGCATATTTTACACTATGGAGGACTAACTTTGATGTCCTATGCATCTTTGGTGGCCTATTTTGAGTATTTATTATATTTTATGTCACATCAAATCCAATTAAAATTGTCCCTTGTGAAGGCCTATCCTAGAACAACTTCATTTAGGGGAGGGAACGGGGACAGGATAAAACAACAGCCTTGAAAACTACTTCCAGCAGTAGTTTCCATCTTGACTTTAAGGATCTCTTTGGAGCACCTGATAAAGAAGATAGGATAAGATAACTTATCATATACTATTTTTATCTCTTGTTTGGTGGGTTACTAGGATATGATTAGCTTATCCTATTGTCTCATTTTATCCTATACAATACATGATTTCTTATCCTATGGGGGGAGCTAGCTTAGGATTCAACAGGATAGGATACCAATATTGGATACCCAATATATCCCCATGCTACCTAATATATTTGTATTTATTGCATTATATTTTGTTTTATCTTTCTCCTTTCTTCTTCTACATAATCTTATCAGATTGCTAATCAGGTGCTCCTCAAACACATGACATGATATAGGCTAATCAGCCCCATATCATATCCTACCTTTATCAGCCCCATATCATATCCTACCCTTATCCTATCCTGTCCACTAAACGAGCCCTAAGAAATTATATATGTTTGACTCACTAAACTATCCTATCTCGGTGTTGACGAGCACGAACAATACAGCTTAAATTGAAAACATCCTATATATGTTTACAAATTAGCCTTATCAATTTTATAATGAAAGTCAAAATGAAAAAGGGTTATCATGACAATATGGAAAGTCCAAACAAGAACTATATTTGTACTCAAGAAACAGTGAGGCCCTAAACATTACCTTTTTAGTTCCACCTTCCTCTTGGGACATGGTTTCATATCCTCTATTCATAAACTGCTTCTTTGATGTTTTTCTTTTCTTTGAGATAGGCTTCCCATCCGACTTAGATTCCACATAAACTACATCTTCTATTGCCGCTCTTTTTTCAGCTTGCACTGCTGCCCTTCTATTGGCTTCCAATGCAGCTTGTTTTCCTTTATCTGCTCTAAGTTTGGCCTGCACCCACAAAATTGAAAAATAATGAATAAAATAGTATTTGCGCTAAAGCTTCTATAAAGGAAATTATGTACTAAAACAAAATTGGGACACATGAATATCTGCGAAAATATTACCAACAAGTTATAGGCTAGTAGCAGGTCAAGCAAGGTACAATCCAAACCAATGCAACAATAAATTTATTTGTGGCATTTTAGGACTCTCAAAACATCGTTGTAACAAAAAATAATTAAATAAAAAGAAAGAGATGGTAAACCAATAGACTTCATATAAAAAAGGTGCATTTGCAATAAAATTATGGTACCTCTGCTTCAGCTTTAGCCTTTTCTTGCTGCTGATTTTCCTCTTGCAAAGCAGCTATTCTCTTGGCCTCTTCAGAAGCTGCATCACTTCTTATTTTCCTTTCTTCTATTTGTGATTTGAGTTCACGTTCACGTCGAACAACTGTCAAGTGATTATTAAGTGCTTCCGTACTACAAAAATTGGGAGATAAACATCAATTTCTTCATTTTCAACTAGTTCAAACATAGCAACTATCTAACTAGAGAATAAAAGAAAAAAAGAAAATATTTTAGGGGTGGGGACAAGTAGAAAGCATACTATGCGTGTCAAATTTAGTTATGAAAACGAGAAATAGCATCAATATAAAAGCACAATCAAGTTTAATATTCATAAAAATGTATTTCTTCAAATAAAATCAAATTCCCCAGCTTTAAATTAGTGTGCACCCTGACGGTTTGTCTTCCTCCTTTAAATTTTTTTAACATGTATCCTTTGAACGGTATTTTTGTAAAAAATATCATACCCCAACCCAAACAAATGGGAAAAAATAATAATATTAATACTTAATGGATATACACAAATGGCATGACACATTAACAAAATCATTTCATGCAAATAATCCATAGTTTAAAGCTCTCATAAAACACATTGACAACATGAATATAATACTAGAGCAGCCTGCGTTGTCCATAACAATTCATTAGTCATTGCTTATGTTAAAGTCAGACAAGACAGATATGTAGGAGAAGGAAAGAATCATATTGCCTTGAAAAGTAAAAAAAAAAAGGTGAGGGGGGAATGTGGCATCTTACACCCGTAGCCGATATTCAGTGTCAAACTTGTTATCTAATTCCTGCCTTGTTTCTTTATATTTCTCAACTTGAAGTATGGCAAAATTATAATTATGACTTTCAATCACAAGAGATGTCTCCAATGCTGAGATCTTATTCCTAATTTCATCCTGTAAATCCAGAAGATCAGAAACAAGTCTACTATACAGTCGAAAACAAAACATGATTATGTTTTGCAATTTGATATT
>JAVKPL010006399.1:0-25971 GCA_032173675.1 Gastrolobium villosum
TTGACTTTGTGTAGTTTTTCGACGGAAAAGGGATTCCGTCGAAGATTTTTGACGGAAAATGTATTCCTTCGAAAATGGATGAATAAAAAAAAAACAAAAGAAATTGATTTTGTGAAGTTCTTTGACGGAAAATGGATGAATAAAATAAATGCAAAGAAATTGATTTTGTGAAGTTTTTCGATGGAAAATGGATTTCGTCGAAAACTGATGAATAAAATAAATGCAAAAGAAATTGACTTTGTGAAGTTTTTCGACGGAAAAGTGATTCCGTCGAAGATTTATGACGGAAAATGTATTCCGTCGAAAATGGATGAATAAAATAAATGCAAAAGAAATTGATTTTGTGAAGTTTTTCTACGGAAAAAGAATTTCGTCGAAAATGGATTCCTAAAATAAATGCAAAAGAAATTGATTTTGTGAAGTTTTTTGACGCAAAATGGATTCCGTCGAAAACGGATGCATAAAATAAATGCAAAAGAAATTGATTTTGTGAAGTTTTTTGACGGAAAACGGATTCCGTCAAAAATGGATGAATAAAATAAATGCAAAAGCAATTGATTTTGTGAAGTTCTTCGACGAAAATGGATTTCATCGAAGATTTTTGACGGAAAATGAATTCTGTCGAAAACGGATGAATAAAATAAATTGCAAAAGAAATTCATTTTGTGAAGTTTTTCGACGGAAAACGAATTCCGTCGAAAACTGATGAATAAAATAAATGCAAAAGAAATTGGTTTTGTGAAGTTTTTCGACTGAAAATGGATTCCGTCAAAGATTTTTGACGGAAAATGAATTTCGTCGAAAATGGATGAATAAAATAAATTGGAAAAGAAATTGAATTTTTAAAGTTTTTCGATGGAAAATGGATTCCGTCGAAAATGGATGAACAAAATAAATGCAAAAGAAATTGATTTTGTGAAGCTTTTCGACGGAAAATGGATTCCGTCAAAGATTTTTGACAGAAAATGGATTCCGTCGAAAACTGACGAATAAAATAAATGCAAAAGAAATTGATTTTGTGAAGTTTTTCTATGGAAAATGGATTCCGTCGAAGATTTTTGACGGAAAATGAATTCCGTCGAAAATGGATAAATAAAATAAATGCAACAGAAATTGATTTTGTGAAGTTTTTTGACGGAAAACGAATTCCGTCGAAAACGGATGAATAAAATAAATTGCAAAAGAAATTAATTTTGTCAAGTTTTTCGACGGAAAAAGAATTCCGTCGAAAACTGATAAATAAAATAAATGCAAAAGAAATTGATTTTGTGAAGTTTTTCGACGGAAAATGGATTCCGTCGAAAACTGACGAATAAAATAAACGCAAAAGAAATTGGTTTTGTGAAGTTTTTCGACTGAAAATGGATTCCGTCAAAGATTTTTGACGGAAAATGAATTTCGTCGAAAATGGATGAATAAAATAAATGCAAAAGAAATGGATTTTGTGAAGTTTTTTGACAGAAAATGGATTCCGTCGAAAATGGATAAATAAAATAAATGCAAAAGAAATTGATATTGTGACGTTTTTTAACGGAAAACGGATTCCGTCGAAAATGGATGAATATAATAAATGCAAAAGCAATTGATTTTGTGAAGGTTTTCGACGAAAATGGATTTCGTCGTAGATTTTTGACGGAAAACGAATTCCGTCGAAAATGGATGAATAAAATAAATTGCAAAAGAAATTCATTTTTTGAAGTATTTCGACGGAAAACGAATTCCGTCGAAAACTGATAAATAAAATAAATGCAAAAGAAATTGATTTTGTGAAGTTTTTCGAGGGAAAATGGATTCCGTCGAAAACTGATGAATAAAACAATTGCAAAAGAAATACATTTTGTGAAGTTTTTCGACGAAAATGGATTTCGTCGAAGATTTTTGACGGAAAACGAATTCCGTCGAAAATGGATAAATAAAATAAATTGCAAAAGAAATTCATTATGTGAAGTTTTTCGACGGAAAACGAATTCCGTGGAAAACTGATGAATAAAATAAATGCAAAAGAAATTGATTTTGTGAAGTTTTTCGATGGAAAATGGATTCCGTCGAAAACTGATGAATAAAATAAATGCAAAAGTAATTGATTTTGTGAAGTTTTTCGACGGAAAATGGATTCCTACGATGGAAAACGGATTCCGTCGAAAACGGATGAAAAAAATAATGGCAAAAGAAATTGATTTTGTGAAGTTCTATGACGGAAAATGGATTCCGTCGAAAATGGATGAATAAAATAAATGCAAAAGAAATTGATTTTGTGAAGTTTTTCGATGGAAAATGGATTTCGTCGAAAACTGATGAATAAAATAAATGCAAAAGAAATTGACTTTGTGAAGTTTTTCGACGGAAAAGGGATTCCGTCGAAGATTTTTGACGGAAAATGTATTCCTTCGAAAATGGATGAATAAAATAAAAACAAAAGAAATTGATTTTGTGAAGTTCTTTGACGGAAAATGGATTTCGTCGAAAATGGATGAATAAAATAAATGCAAAGAAATTGATTTTGTGAAGTTTTTCGATGGAAAATGGATTTCGTCGAAAACTGATGAATAAAATAAATGCAAAAGAAATTGACTTTGTGAAGTTTTTCGACGGAAAAGTGATTCCGTCGAAGATTTTTGACGGAAAATGTATTCCGTCGAAAATGGATGAATAAAATAAATGCAAAAGAAATTGATTTTGTGAAGTTTTTCGACGGAAAAAGAATTTCGTCGAAAATGGATTCCTAAAATAAATGCAAAAGAAATTGATTTTGTGAAGTTTTTCGACGGAAAATGGATTCCGTCGAAAGCCGATGAATAAAATAAATGCAAAAGAAATTGATTTTGTGAAGTTTTTCGACGGAAAATGGATTCCGTCGAAGATTTTTGAAGGAAAATGAATTCCGTCGAAAATGGATGAATAAAATAAATGCAAAAGAAATTGATTTTGTGAAGTTTTTTGACGGAAAACGGATTCCGTCGAAAATGGATGGATAAAATAAATGCAAAAGCAATTGATTTTGTGAAGTTCTTCGACGAAAATGGATTTCGTCGAAGATTTTTGAAGGAAAATGAATTCCGACGAAAACGGATGAATAAAATAAATTGCAAAAGAAATTCATTTTGTGAAGTTTTTTGACGGAAAACGAATTCCGTCGAAAACTGATGAATAAAATAAATACAAAAAAATTGATTTTGTGAAGTTTTTCGATGCAAAATGGATTTCGTCAAAAACTGATGAATAAAATAAATGCAAAAGAAATTGATTTTGTGAAGTTTTTTGACGGAAAATGGATTCCGTCGAAGATTTTTGACAGAAAGCGATTTTCGTTGAAGATTTTTGACTGAAAATGAATTCCGGCGAAAACGGACGAATAAAATAAATGCAAAAAAAAAAATTATTTTGTAATTTTTTTCGACAAAAAATGGATTCCGTCGAAGATTTTTGACGGAAAATGAATTCTGTTGAAAACGGATGAATAAGATAAATGGAATAGAAATTCATTTTGTGATGATTTTTGACGGAAAATGGATGAATAAAATAAATGCAGAAGAAATTGATTTTGTGTTGTTTTTCGAAGGAAAATGGATTCCGTTGAAAACAGATGAAAAAAATAAATGCTGAAGAAATTGATTTTGTGTTGTTTTTCGAAGGAAAATAGATTCCGTTGAAAATGGATGAATAAAATAAATGCAAAAGAAATTGATTTTGTGAAGTTTTTCGACGGAAAAAGAATTTCGTCGAAAACGGATTAATAAAATAAATGCAAAAGAAATTGATTTTGTGAAGTTTTTCGACGGAAAATGGATTCCGTCGAAGATTTTTGACGGAAAATGAATTCCGTCGAAAATGGATGAATAAAATAAATGCAAAAGAAATTGATTTTGTGAAGTTTTTCGATGAAAAATTGATTCCGTCGAAGATTTTTGACGGAAAATGAATTCCGTCGAAAATGGATGAATAAAATAAATGCAAAGGAAATTGATTTTGTAAGTTTTTCGACGGAAAAAGGTTTCCGTCGAAGATTTTTGACGGAAAATGTATTCCGTCGAAAATGGATGAATTAAATTAATGCAAAAGAAAATAATTTTGTGAAGTTTTTCGACGGAAAATGAATTCCGTCGAAAATGGATGAATAAAATAAATGCTGAAGAAATTGATTTTGTGTTGTTTTTCGAAGGAAAATAGATTCCGTTGAAAATGGATGAATAAAATAAATGCAAAAAAAATTGACTTTGTGAGGTTTTTTGACGAAAAAGGAAATCTGTCGAAGATTTTTGACGGAAAATGAATTCCGTCAAAAACGGATGACTAAAATAAATTGGAAGAGAAATTGATTTTGTAAAGTTTTTCGATGGAAAATGGATTTCGTCGAAAACTTATGAGTAAAATAAATGCAAAAGAAATTGATTTTGTGATGTTTTTTGACGGAAAATGGATTCCGTCGAAGATTTTTTACAGAAAGTGATTTTCGTCGAAGATTTTTGACTGAAAATGAATTTCGTCGAAAACGGATGAAAAAAATAAATGCAAAAGAAATTGATATTGTGAAGTTTTTTGACAGAAAATGGATTCCCGTGCAAAAGAAATTGTTTTTGTGAAAATTTTCGACGAAAATGGATTGCGTCGAAGATTTTTGATGGAAAACGAATTTCGTCGAAAACGGATGAATAAAATAAATTGCAAAAGAAATTCATTTCGTGAAGTTTTTCGACGGAAAAAGAATTTCTTCGAAAACTGATGAATAAAATAAATGCAAAAGAAATTGATCTTGTGAAGTTTTTCGAAGGAAAATGGATTCCGTCGAAAACTGATGAATTAAATAAATGCAAAAGAAATTGATTTTGTGAAGTTTTTTGACGGAAAATGGACTCCGTCGAAGATTTTTGAAGGAAAATGAATTCCGTCGAAAATGGATGAATAAAATAAATGCAAAAGAAATTGATTTTGTGAAGTTTTTTGACGGAAAACGGATTTCGTCGAAAATGGATGAATAAAATAAATGCAAAAGCAATTGATTTCTTGAAGTTATTCGACGAAAATGGATTTCGTCGAAGATTTTTGACGGAAAACGAATTCCGTCGAAAACGGATGAATAAAATAAATTGCAAAAGAAATTCATTTTGTGAAGTTTTTCGACGGAAGACGAATTCCGTCGAAAACTGATGAATAAAATAAATACTAAAGAAATTGATTTTGTGAAGTTTTTCGATGGAAAATGGATTTCGTCGAAAACTTATGAGTAAAATAAATGCAAAAGAAATTGATTTTGTGAATTTTTTGACGGAAAATGGATTCCGTCGAAGATTTTTGACAGAAAGTGATTTTCGTCGAAGATTTTTGACTGAAAATGAATTTCGTCGAAAACGGATGAATAAAATACATTGCAAAAGAAATTCATTTTGTGAAGTTTTTCGACGGAAAACGAATTTCATCGAAAAACTGATGAATAAAATAAATGCAGAAGAAATTGATTTTGTGTTGTTTTTCGAAGGAAAATGGATTCCGTTGAAAACAGATGAAAAAAATAAATGCTGAAGAAATTGATTTTGTGTTGTTTTTCGAAGGAAAATAGATTCCGTTGAAAATGGATGAATAAAATAAATGCAAAAAAAATTGACTTTGTGAAGTTTTTCGACGAAAAAGGAAATCTGTCGAAGATTTTTGACGGAAAATGAATTCCATCGAAAATGAATGAATAAAATAAATGCAAAAGAAATTGATTTTGTGAAGTTTTTCGACGGAAAATGGATTCCGTCGAAGATTTTTTACGGAAAATGTATTCCGTCGAAAACGGATGAATAAAATAAATGCAAAAGAAATTGATTTTGTGAAGTTTTTCTACGGAAAACGGATTCCGTCGAAAATGGATGAATAAAATAAATGCAAAAGAAATTGATTTTGTGAAGTTTTTCTACGGAAAACGGATTCCGTCGAAAATGGTCTGTCGAAGATTTTTGACGGAAAATGTATTCCGTCGAAAATGAATGAATTAAATTAATGCAAAAGAAATTTTTTTTGTGAGGTGTTTCAACGGAAAATGAATTCCGTCGAACATGGATTAATAAAATAAATGTAAAAGAAATTAATTTTTCGAAGTTTTTCGACGTGAAATGGATTCCGTAGAAGATTTTTGATGGAAAATGGATTCCGTCGAAGATTTTTGACGGAAAGTGAATTCCGTCGAAAATGGATGAATAAAATAAATGCAAAAGAAATTGATTTTATGAAGTTTTTCGACGTAAAACGGATTCCTTCGAAAACGGATGAATAAAATAAATTCAAAAGAAATTGATTTTGAGAAGTTTTTCGACAGAAAACAAATTCCGTCAAAAATAGATGAATAAGATAAATGCAAAAGAAATTGATTTTGTGAAGTTTTTCGACGGAAAATGGATTCCGTAGAGATTTTTGACGGAAAATGGATTACGTCGAAGTTTTTTGACGAAAAATGTATTCCGTTGAAAACGGATGAATAAAATAAATGCAAAAGAAATTGATATTGTGAAGTTTTTCGACGGAAAATGGATTCTGTCGAAGACTTTTCACGGAAAATGAATTCCGACGAAAATGGATGAATAAAATAAATGCAAAAGAAATTGATTTTGTGATGTTTTTCGACGGAAAATGGATTCCGTCGAAGATTTTTGACAGAAAATGTATTCCGTCGAAAATGAATGAATTAAATTAGTGCAAAAGAAATTTATATTGTGAAGTTTTTCAACGGAAAATGAATTCCGTCGAAAATGGAAGAATAAAATAAATGCAAAAGAAATTCTTTTATGAAGTTTTTCGACGCAAAATGGATTCCGTTGAAGATTTTTGACGAAAAAAGTATTCCGTCGAAAACGCATGACTAAAATAAATACAAAAGAAATTGATTTTATGAAGTTTTTTCGACGTAAAACGGATTCCTTCGAAAACGGATTAATAAAATAAATTCAAAAGAAATTGATTTTGTGAAGTTTTTCGACAGAAAACAAATTCCGCCGAAAACAGATGAATAAAGTAAATGCAAAAGAAATTGATTTTGTGCAGTTTTTCGACGGAAAATGGATTCCGTAGAAGATTTTTGACGGAAAATGGATTCCTTCGAAGATTTTTGACGGAAAATGAATTCCATCGAAAACGGATGAATAAAATAAAGGCAAAAGAAATTGATTTTGTGAAGTTTTTCGACGGAAAATGGATTTCGTCGAAGATTTTTGACGGAAAATGAATTCCGTCGAAAATGGATGAATAAAATAAAAGCAAAAGAAATTGATTTTGTGAAGTTTTTCGACGGAAAATGAATTCCTTCGAAAACGGATGAATAAAAAAAATGCAAAAGAAATTGATTTTGGGAAGTTTTTCGACGGAAAAAGGATTCCGTCAAAGATTTTTGACGGAAAATGAATTCCACCGAAAATGGATGAATAAAATAAAGGCAAAAGAAATTGATTTTGTGAAGTTTTTCGACGGAAAATGGATTCTGTCGAAGATTTTTGACGGAAAATGAATTCCGTCGAAAACGGATGAAAAAAATAAATGCAAAAGAATTTGATTTCGTGAAGTTTTTCGACAGAAAAAAAATTTCGTCGAAAACGGAATAATAAAATAAATGTAAAAGAAATTGATTTTTTGAAGTTTTTCGACGGAAAATGGATTCCGTAGAAGATTTTTTATGGAAAATGGATTCCGTCGAAGATTTTTGACGGAAAATGAATTCCGTCGAAAACGGATGAATAAAATAAATGCAAAAGAAATTGACTTTATGAAGTTTTTCGACGCAAAATGGATTCCGTCGAAGATTTTTGACGAAAAATGTTTTCCGTCGAAAATGGATTAATAAAATAAATGCAAAAGAAATTGATTTTGTGAAGATTTTTGACGGAAAATGAATTCCGTCGAAAACGGATGAATAAAATAAATGCAAAAGAAATTGATTTTGCGAAGTTTTTCGACGGAAAATGGATTCCGTCGAAGATTTTTGACAGAAAATGAATTCCGTCGAAAATGGATGAATAAAATAAATGCAAAAGAAATTGATTTTATGAAGTTTTTCGACGAAAATTGGATTTCGTCGAAGATTTTTGACGAAAAATGTATTCCGTCGAAAACGGATGACTAAAATAAATGCAAAAGAAATTGATTTTGTGAAGTTTTTCGACGGAAAAAGGATTTCGTCGAAAACGGATTAATAAAATAAATGCAAAGAAAATTGATTTTTTGAGTTTTTCGACGAAAAATGGATTCCGTCGAAGATTTTTGACGGAAAATGTATTCCGTCGAAAATGGATGAATTAAATTAATGCAAAAGAAATTTATTTTGTGAAGTTTTTCAACGGAAAATGAATTCCGTCGAAAATGGATGAATAAAATAAATGCAAAAGAAATTGATTTTGCGAAGTTTTTCGACGAAAAATGGATTCCGTCGAAGATTTTTGACAGAAAATGAATTCCGTCGAAAATGGATGAATAAAATAAATGCAAAAGAAATTGATTTTATGAAGTTTTTCGACGAAAAATGGATTCCGTCGAAGATTTTTGACGAAAAATGTATTCCGTCGAAAACGGATGACTAAAATAAATGCAAAAGAAATTGATTTTGTGAAGTTTTTCGACGGAAAAAGGATTTCGTCGAAAACGGATTAATAAAATAAATGCAAAGAAAATTGATTTTTTGAGTTTTTTGACGAAAAATGGATTCCGTCGAAGATTTTTGACGGAAAATGTATTCCGTCGAAAATGGATGAATTAAATTAATGCAAAAGAAATTTATTTTGTGAAGTTTTTCAACGGAAAATGAATTCCGTCGAAAATGGATGAATAAAATAAATGCAAAAGAAATTGATTTTGCGAAGTTTTTCGACGGAAAATGGATTCCGTCGAAGATTTTTGACAGAAAATGAATTCCGTCGAAAATGGATGAATAAAATAAATGCAAAAGAAATTGATTTTATGAAGTTTTTCGACGCAAAATGGATTCCGTCGAAGATTTTTGACGAAAAATGTATTCCGTCGAAAACGGATGACTAAAATAAATGCAAAAGAAATTGATTTTGTGAAGTTTTTCGACGGAAAAAGGATTTCGTCGAAAACGGATTAATAAAATAAATGCAAAGAAAATTGATTTTTTGAGTTTTTCGACGAAAAATGGATTCCGTCGAAGATTTTTGACGGAAAATGTATTCCGTCGAAAATGGATGAATTAAATTAATGCAAAAGAAATTTATTTTGTGAAGTTTTTCAACGGAAAATGAATTCCGTCGAAAATGGATGAATAAAATAAATGCAAAAGAAATTGATATTGTGAAATTTTTCGATGGAAAACGGATTCCGTCGAAAATGGATGAATAAAATAAATGCAAAAGAAATTGTTTTTATGAAGTTTTTCGACGAAAAATGGATTCCGTCGAAGATTTTTGACGGAAAATGAATTCCGTTGAAAATGGATGAATAAAATAAATGCAAAAGAAATTGATTTTATTAAATTTTCGACGAAAAATGGATTCCGTTGAAGATTTTTGACGAAAAATGTATTCCGTCGAAAACGGATGAATAAAATAAATGCAAAAGAAATGGATTTTGTGATGTTTTTCGACGGAAAATGGATTCAGTAGAAGATTTTTCACGGAAAATGGATTCCGTCGAAGATTTTGGACGGCAAATGAATTCCATCGAAAACGGATGTATTAAATAAATGCAAAAGAAATTGATTTTGTGAAGTTTTTCGACGGAAAATGGATTTCGTCGAAGATTTTTGACGGAAAATGAATTCCATCGAAAACGGATGAATAAAATAAATGCAAAAGAAATTGATTTTATGAAGTTTTTCGACAGAAAATGGATTCCGTCGATGATTTTTGACTGAAAATGAATTCCGTCGAAAATGGATGAATAAAATAAATGCAAAAGAAATTGATTTTGTGAAGTTATTCGACGGAAAATAGATTCCGTCGAAGATTTTTGACGGAAAATGAATTCCGTCGAAAATGGATGAATAAAATAAATGCAAAAGAAATTGATTTTATGAAGTTTTTCGACGCAAAATGGATTCCGTCGAAAACAGATTAATAAAATAAATACAAAGGAAATTGATTTTGTAAGTTTTTCGACGGAAAATGGATTCCGTCGAAAAGATTTTTGACGGAAAATGAATTCCGTCGAAAATGGATGAATAAAGTAAATGCAAAAGAAATTGATTTTGTGCAGTTTTTCGACGGAAAATGGATTCCGTAGAAGATTTTTGACGGAAAATGGATTCCTTCGAAGATTTTTGACGGAAAATGAATTCCATCGAAAACGGATGAATAAAATAAAGGCAAAAGAAATTGATTTTGTGAAGTTTTTCGACGGAAAATGGATTCCGTCGAAGATTTTTGACGGAAAATGAATTCCGTCGAAAATGGATGAATAAAATAAATGCAAAAGAAATTGATTTTGTGAATTTTTTCGACGGAAAATAGATTTCGTCGAAGATTTTTGACGGAAAATGAATTCCGTTGAAAATGGATGAATAAAATAAATGCAAAAGAAATTGATTTTATGAAGTTTTTCGACGAAAAATGGATTCCATCGAAGATTTTTGACGCAAAATATATTCCGTCGAAAACGGATTAATAAAATAAATGCAAAAGAAATGGATTTTGAGAACATTTTTGACGGAAAATGAATTCCATCGAAAATGGAAGAATAAAATAAATGCAAAAGAAATTCTTTTATGAAGTTTTTCGACGAAAAATGGATTCCGTTGAAGATTTTTGACGAAAAAAGTATTCCGTCGAAAACGAATGACTAAAATAAATACAAAAGAAATTGATTTTCTGAAGTTTTTCGACGGAAAAAGAATTGCGTCGAAAACAGATTAATAAAATAAATACAAAGGAAATGGATTTTGTAAGTTTTTCAACGGAAAATGGATTCCGTCGAAGATTTTGGACGGAAAATGAATTCCATCGAAAACGGATGAATAAAATAAATGCAAAAGAAATTGATTTTGTGAAGTTTTTCGACGGAAAATGGATTCCGTCGACGATTTTTGACGGAAAATGAATTCCGTCGAAAATGGATGAATAAAATAAATACAAAATAAATTGATTTTGTGAAGTTTTTCGACAGGAAAAAAAATTTCGTCGAAAACGGATATAATAAAATACATGCAAAAGAAATTGATTTTTTGAAGTTTTTCGACGGAAAATGGATTCCGTAGAAGATTTTTGATGGAAAATGGATTCCGTCGAAGATTTTTGACGGAAAATGAATTCCGTCGAAAACGGATGAATAAAATAAATGCAAAAGAAATTGACTTTATTAAGTTTTTCGACGCAAAATGGATTCCGTCGAAGATTTTTGACGAAAAATGTTTTCAGTCGAAAATGAATGAATTAAATTAATGCAAAAGAAATTTATTTTGTGAAGTGTTTCAACGGAAAATGAATTCCGTCGAATATGGATTAATAAAATAAATGTAAAAGAAATTGATTTTTCGAAGTTTTTCGACGGAAAATAGATTCCGTAGAAGATTTTTGATGGAAAATGGATTCCGTCGAAGATTTTTGACGGAAAATGAATTCCGTCGAAAATGCATGAATAAAAAAAATGCAAAAGAAATTGATTTTATGAAGTTTTTCGACGTAAAACGGATTCCTTCGAAAACGGATGAATAAAATAAATTCAAAAGAAATTGATTTTGTGAAGTTTTTCGACAGAAAACAAATTCCGCCGAAAACAGATGAATAAAGTAAATGCAAAAGAAATTGATTTTGTGCAGTTTTTCGACGGAAAATGGATTCCGTAGAAGATTTTTGACGGAAAATGGATTCCTTCGAACATTTTTGACGGAAAATGAATTCCATCGAAAACGGATGAATAAAATAAAGGCAAAAGAAATTGATTTTCTGAAGTTTTTCGACGGAAAATGGATTCTGTCGAAGATTTTTGGCAGAAAATGTATTTCGTCGAAAATGAATGAATTGAATTAGTGCAAAAGAAATTTATTTTGTGAAGTTTTTCAACGGAAAATGAATTCCGTCGAACATGGATTAATAAAATAAAAGTAAAAGAAATTGTTTTTTGATGTTTTTCGACGGAAAATGAATTCCGTCGAAAACGGATGAATAAAATAAATGCAAAAGAAATTGATTTTGGGAAGTTTTTCGACGGAAAAAGGATTCCGTCGAAGATTTTTGACGGAAAATGAATTCCACCGAAAACGGATGAATAAAATAAAGGCAAAAGAAATTGATTTTGAGAAGTGTTTCGACGGAAAATGGATTCGGTCGAAGATTTTTGACGGAAAATGAATTCCGTCGAAAATGGATGAATAAAATAAATGCAAAAGAAATTGATTTCGTGAAGTTTTTCGACAGAAAAAGAATTTCGTCGAAAACGGAATAATAAAATAAATGCAAAAGAAATTGATTTTTTGAAGTTTTTCGACGGAAAATGGATTCTGTAGAAGATTTTTTATGGAAAATGGATTCCGTCGAAGATTTTTGACGGAAAATGAATTCCGTCGAAAACGGATGAATAAAAAAATGCAAAAGAAATTGACTTTATGAAGTTTTTCGACGCAAAATGGATTCCGTCGAAGATTTTTGACGAAAAATGTTTTCCGTCGAAAATGGATTAATAAAATAAATGCAAAAGAAATTGATTTTGTGAAGATTTTTGACGGAAAATGAATTCCGTCGAAAATGGATGAATAAAATAAATGCAAAAGAAATTGATTTTGCGAAGTTTTTCGACGGAAAATGGATTCCGTCGAAGATTTTTGACAGAAAATGAATTCCGTCGAAAAAGGATGAATAAAATAAATGCAAAAGAAATTGATTTTATGAAGTTTTTCGACGAAAAATGGATTCCGTCGAAGATTTTTGACGCAAAATGTATTCCGTCGAAAACGGATTAATAAAATAAATGCAAAGAAAATTCATTTTTTGAGTTTTTCGACGCAAAATGGATTCCGTCGAAGATTTTTGACGGAAAATGTATTCCGTCGAAAATGGATGAATTAAATTAATGCAAAAGAAATTTATTTTGTGAAGTTTTTCAACGGAAAATGAATTCCGTCGAAAATGGATGAATAAAATAAATGCAAAAGAAATTGATATTGTGAAATTTTTCGATGGAAAACGGATTGCGTCAAAAATGGATGAATAAAATAAATGCAAAAGAAATTGTTTTTATGAAGTTTTTCGACGAAAAATGGATTCCGTCGAAGATTTTTGACAGAAAATGAATTCCGTTGAAAATGGATGAATAAAATAAATGCAAAAGAAATTGATTTTATTAATTTTTCGACGAAAAATGGATTCCGTTGAAGATTTTTGACGAAAAATGTATTCCGTCGAAAACGGATGAATAAAATAAATGCAAAAGAAATTGATTTTGTGATGTTTTTCGACGGAAAATGGATTCCGTAGAAGATTTTTGACGGAAAATGGATTCCGTCGAAGATTTTTGACGGCAAATGAATTCCATCGAAAACGGATGAATAAAATAAATGCAAAAGAAATTGATTTTGTGAAGTTTTCGACGGAAAATGGATTTCGTCGAAGATTTTTGACGGAAAATGAATTCCGTCGAAAATGGATAAATAAAATAAATGCAAAAGAAATTGATTTTGTGAAGTTTTTCGACAGAAAATGGATTTCGTCGATGATTTTTGACGGAAAATGAATTCCGTCGAAAACGGATGAATAAAATAAATGCAAAAGAAATTGATTTTGTGAAGTTATTCGACGGAAACTGGATTCAAAAGAAGATTTTTGACGGAAAATGGATTCCGTCGAAGATTTTTGACGGAAAATGGATTCCGTCGAAGATTTTTGACGAAAAATGTTTTCCGTCGAAAATGGATGAATTAAATTAATGCAAAAGAAATTTATTTTGTGAAGTTTTTCGACGGAAAATGAATTTCGTCGAACATGGATTAATAAAATAAATGTAAAAGAAATTGATTTTTGAAGTTTTTCGACGGAAAATGGATTCCGTAGAAGATTTTTGATGGAAAATGGATTCCGTCAAAGATTTTTGACGGAAAATGAATTCCGTCGAAAATGGATGAATAAAATAAATGCAAAAGAAATTGATTTTATGAAGTTTTTCGATGTAAAACGGATTCCTTCGAAAACGGATGAATAAAATAAATTAAAAAGAAATTGATTTTGTGAAGTTTTTCGACAGAAAACAAATTCCGCCGAAAACAGATGAATAAAGTAAATGCAAAAGAAATTGATTTTGTGCAGTTTTTCGACGGAAAATGGATTCCGTAGAAGATGTTTGACGGAAAATGGATTCCTTCGAAGATTTTGGACGGAAAATGAATTCCATCGAAAACGGATGAATAAAATAAATGCAAAAGAAATTGATTTTGTGAAGTTTTTCGATGGAAAATGGATTCTGTCGAAGATTTTTTACGGAAAATGTATTCCGTCGAAAATGGATGAATAAAATAAATGCAAAAGAAATTGATTTTGTGAAGTTTTTCGACGGATTATGGATTCCGTTGAAGATTTTTGACAGAAAATGTATTTCGTCCAAAATGAAAGAATTAAATTAGTGCAAAAGAAATTTATTTTGTGAAGTTTTTCAACGGAAAATGAATTCCGTCGAAAATGGATGAATAAAATAAATGTAAAAGAAATTGATTTTTTGAAGTTTTTCGACGGAAAATGGATTCCGAAGAAGATTTTTGATGGAAAATGGATTCCGTCGAAGATTTTTCACGGAAAATGAATTCCACCGAAAAAGGATGAATAAAATAAATTGATTTTGTGAAGTTTTTCGACGGAAAATGGATTCCGTCGAAGATTTTTGACGGAAAATGAATTCCGTCGAAAATGGATGAATAAAATAAATGCAAAAAAAATTGATTTTATGAAGTTTTTCGACAGAAAAAGAATTTCGTCGAAAACGGAACAATAAAATAAATGCAAAAGAAATGATTTTTTGAAGTTTTTCGACGGAAAATGGATTCCGTAGAAGATTTTTGATGGAAAATGGATTCCGTCGAAGATTTTTGACGGAAAATGAATTCCGTCGAAAATGGATGAATAAAATAAATGCAAAAGAAATTGATTTTATGAAGTTTTTCGACGTAAAACGGATTCCTTCGAAAACGGATGAATAAAATAAATTCAAAAGAAATTGATTTTGTGAAGTTTTTCGACAGAAAACAAATTCCGCCGAAAACAGATGAATAAAGTAAATGCAAAAGAAATTGATTTTGTGCAGTTTTTCGACGGAAAATGGATTCCGTAGAAGATGTTTGATGGAATATGGATTCCTTCGAAGATTTTTGACGGAAAATGAATTCCATCGAAAACGGATGAATAAAATAAATGCAAAAGAAATTGATTTTGTGAAGTTTTTCGACGGAAAATGGATTCGGTCGAAGATTTTTTACGGAAAATGTATTCCGTCGAAAATGGATGAATAAAATAAATGAAAAAGAAATTGATTTTGTGAAGTTTTTCGACGGAAAATGGATTCCGTCGAAGATTTTTTACAGAAAATGTATTTCGTCCAAAATGAATGAATTAAATTAGTGCAAAAGAAATTTATTTTGTGAAGTTTTTCAACGGAAAATGAATTCCGTCGAAAATGGATGAATAAAATAAATGTAAAAGAAATTGATTTTTTGAAGTTTTTCGACGGAAAATGGATTCCGAAGAAGATTTTTGATGGAAAATGGATTCCGTCGAAGATTTTTCACGGAAAATGAATTCCACCGAAAAAGGATGAATAAAATAAATTGATTTTGTGAAGTTTTTCGACGGAAAATGGATTCTGTCGAAGATTTTTGACGGAAAATGAATTCCGTCGAAAATGGATGAATAAAATAAATGCAAAAGAAATTGATTTTATGAAGTTTTTCGACAGAAAAAGAATTTCGTCGAAAACGGAACAATAAAATAAATGCAAAAGAAATGATTTTTTGAAGTTTTTCGACGGAAAATGGATTCCGTAGAAGATTTTTGATGGAAAATGGATTCCGTCGAAGATTTTTGACGGAAAATGAATTCCGTCGAAAATGGATGAATAAAATAAATGCAAAAGAAATTGATTTTATGAAGTTTTTCGACGTAAAACGGATTCCATCGAAAATGGATGAATAAAATAAATTCAAAAGAAATTGATTTTGTGAAGTTTTTCGACAGAAAACAAATTCCGCCGAAAACAGATGAATAAAGTAAATGCAAAAGAAATTGATTTTGTGCAGTTTTTCGACGGAAAATGGATTCCGTAGAAGATTTTTGACGGAAAATGGATTCCTTCGAAGATTTTTGACGGAAAATGAATTCCATCGAAAACGGATGAATAAAATAAATGCAAAAGAAATTGATTTTGTGAAGTTTTTCGACGGAAAATGGATTCGGTCGAAGATTTTTTACGGAAAATGTATTCCGTCGAAAATGGATGAATAAAATAAATGAAAAAGAAATTGATTTTTGAAGTTTTTCGACGGAAAATGGATTCCGTTGAAGATTTTTTACAGAAAATGTATTTCGTCCAAAATGAATGAATTAAATTAGTGCAAAAGAAATTTATTTTGTGAAGTTTTTCAACGGAAAATGAATTCCGTCGAACATGGATTAATAAAATAAAAGTAAAAGAAATTGATTTTTTGAAGTTTTTCGACGGAAAATGGATTCCGAAGAAGATTTTTGATGGAAAATGGATTTCGTTGAAGATTTTTGACGAAAAATGAATTCCGTCGAAAACGGATGAATAAAATAAATGCAAAAGAAATTGATTTTGGGAAGTTTTTCGACGGAAAATGGATTCCGTCGAAGATTTTGGACGGAAAATGAATTCCACCGAAAAAGGATGAATAAAATAAATGCAAAAGAAATTGATTTTGTGAAGTTTTTCGACGGAAAATGGATTCCGTCGAAGATTTATGACGGAAAATGAATTCCGTCGAAAACGGATGAATAAAATAAATGCAAAAGAAATTGATTTTATGAAGTTTTTCGACGAAAAATGGATTCCATCGAAGATTTTTGACGAAAAATATATTCCGTCGAAAACGGATTAATAAAATAAATGCAAAAGAAATTGATTTTGTGAACATTTTTGACGGAAAATGAATTCCGTCGAAAATGGAAGAATAAAATAAATGCAAAAGAAATTCTTTTATGAAGTTTTTCGACGAAAAATGGATTCCGTTGAAGATTTTTGACGAAAAAAGTATTCCGTCGAAAACGAATGACTAAAATAAATACAAAAGAAATTGATTTTCTGAAGTTTTTCGATGGAAAAAGAATTGCGTCGAAAACAGATTAATAAAATAAATACAAAGGAAATTGATTTTGTAAGTTTTTCAACGGAAAATGGATCCCGTCGAAGATTTTGGACGGAAAATGAATTCCATCGAAAACGGATGAATAAAATAAATGCAAAAGAAATTGATTTTGTGAAGTTTTTCGACGGAAAATGGATTCCGTCGACGATTTTTGACGGAAAATGAATTCCGTCGAAAATGGATGAATAAAATAAATACAAAATAAATTGATTTTGTGAAGTTTTTCGACAGGAAAAAAAATTTCGTCGAAAACGGATATAATAAAATACATGCAAAAGAAATTGATTTTTTGAAGTTTTTCGACGGAAAATGGATTCCGTAGAAGATTTTTGATGGAAAATGGATTCCGTCGAAGATTTTTGACGGAAAATGAATTCCGTCGAAAACGGATGAATAAAATAAATGCAAAAGAAATTGACTTTATTAAGTTTTTCGACGCAAAATGGATTCCGTCGAAGATTTTTGACGAAAAATGTTTTCAGTCGAAAATGAATGAATTAAATTAATGCAAAAGAAATTTATTTTGTGAAGTGTTTCAACGGAAAATGAATTCCGTCGAATATGGATTAATAAAATAAATGTAAAAGAAATTGATTTTTCGAAGTTTTTCGACGGAAAATGGATTCCGTAGAAGATTTTTGATGGAAAATGGATTCCGTCGAAGATTTTTGACGGAAAATGAATTCCGTCGAAAATGCATGAATAAAATAAATGCAAAAGAAATTGATTTTACGAAGTTTTTCGACGTAAAACGGATTCCTTCGAAAACGGATGAATAAAATAAATTCAAAAGAAATTGATCTTGTGAAGTTTTTCGACAGAAAACAAATTCCGCCGAAAACAGATGAATAAAGTAAATGCAAAAGAAATTGATTTTGTGCAGTTTTTCAACGGAAAATGGATTCCGTAGAAGATTTCTGACGGAAAATGGATTCCTTCGAAGATTTTTGACGGAAAATGAATTCCATCGAAAACGGATGAATAAAATAAAGGCAAAAGAAATTGATTTTCTGAAGTTTTTCGACGGAAAATGTATTCTGTCGAAGATTTTTTACGAAAAATGAATTCCGTCGAAAATGGATGAATAAAATAAATGCAAAAGAAATTTATTTTGTGAAGTTTTTCGACGGAAAATGGATTCTGTCGAAGATTTTTGGCAGAAAATGTATTTCGTCGAAAATGAATGAATTGAATTAGTGCAAAAGAAATTTATTTTGTGAAGTTTTTCAACGAAAAATGAATTCCGTCGAACATGGATTAATAAAATAAAAGTAAAAGAAATTGTTTTTTGATGTTTTTCGACGGAAAATGAATTCCGTCGAAAACGGATGAATAAAATAAATGCAAAAGAAATTGATTTTGGGAAGTTTTTCGACGGAAAAGGATTCCGTCGAAGATTTTTGACGGAAAATGAATTCCACCGAAAACGGATGAATAAAATAAAGGCAAAAGAAATTGATTTTGTGAAGTTTTTCGACGGAAAATGGATTCGGTCGAAGATTTTTGACGGAAAATGAATTCCGTCGAAAATGGATGAATAAAATAAATGCAAAAGAAATTGATTTCGTGAAGTTTTTCGACAGAAAAAGAATTTCGTCGAAAACGGAATAATAAAATAAATGCAAAAGAAATTGATTTTTTGAAGTTTTTCGACGGAAAATGGATTCTGTAGAAGATTTTTTATGGAAAATGGATTCCGTCGAAGATTTTTGACGGAAAATGAATTCCGTCGAAAACGGATGAATAAAAAAATGCAAAAGAAATTGACTTTATGAAGTTTTTCGACGCAAAATGGATTCCGTCGAAGATTTTTGACGAAAAATGTTTTCCGTCGAAAATGGATTAATAAAATAAATGCAAAAGAAATTGATTTGTGAAGATTTTTGACGGAAAATGAATTCCGTCGAAAACGGATGAATAAAATAAATGCAAAAGAAATTGATTTTGCGAAGTTTTTCGACGGAAAATGGATTCCGTCGAAGATTTTTGACAGAAAATGAATTCCGTCGAAAATGGATGAATAAAATAAATGCAAAAGAAATTGATTTTATGATGTTTTTCGACGGAAAATGGATTCCGTCGAAGATTTTTGACGCAAAATGTATTCCGTCGAAAACGGATGACTAAAATAAATGCAAAAGAAATTGATTTTGTGAAGTTTTTCGACGGAAAAAGGATTTCGTCGAAAACGGATTAATAAAATAAATGCAAAGAAAATTGATTTTTTGAGTTTTTCGACGCAAAATGGATTCCGTCGAAGATTTTGGACGGAAAATGTATTCCGTCGAAAATGGATGAATTAAATTAATGCAAAAGAAATTTATTTTGTGAAGTTTTTCAACGGAAAATGAATTCCGTCGAAAATGGATGAATAAAATAAATGCAAAAGAAATTGATATTGTGAAATTTTTCGAAGGAAAACGGATTGCGTCAAAAATGGATGAATAAAATAAATGCAAAAGAAATTGTTTTTATGAAGTTTTTCGACGAAAAATGGATTCCGTCGAAGATTTTTGACAGAAAATGAATTCCGTTGAAAATGGATGAATAAAATAAATGCAAAAGAAATTGATTTTATTAATTTTTCGACGAAAAATGGATTCCGTTGAAGATTTTTGACGAAAAATGTATTCCGTCGAAAACGGATGAATAAAATAAATGCAAAAGAAATTGATTTTGTGATGTTTTTCGACGGAAAATGGATTCCGTAGAAGATTTTTGACGGAAAATGGATTCCGTCGAAGATTTTTGACGGCAAATGAATTCCATCGAAAACGGATGAATAAAATAAATGCAAAAGAAATTGATTTTGTGAAGTTTTTCGACGGAAAATGGATTTCGTCGAAGATTTTTGACGGAAAATGAATTCCGTCGAAAATGGATAAATAAAATAAATGCAAAAGAAATTGATTTTGTGAAGTTTTTCGACAGAAAATGGATTTCGTCAATGATTTTTGACGGAAAATGAATTCCGTCGAAAATGGATGAATAAAATAAATGCAAAAGAAATTGATTTTGTGAAGTTATTCGACGGAAAATAGATTCCGTCGAAGATTTTGGACGGAAAATGAATTCCGTCGAAAATGGATGAATAAAATAAATGCAAAAGAAATTGATTTTATGAAGTTTTTCGACGCAAAATGGATTCCGTAGAAGATTTTTGACGAAAAATGTTTTCCGTCGAAAACGGATGAATTAAATTAATGCAAAAGAAATTTATTTTTTGAAGTGTTTCCACGGAAAATGAATTTCGTCGAACATGGATTAATAAAATAAATGTAAAAGAAATTGATTTTTAAAGTTTTTCGACGGAAAATGGATTCCGTAGAAGATTTTTGATGGAAAATGGATTCCGTCGAAGATTTTTGACGGAAAATGAATTCCGTCGAAAATGGATGAATAAAATAAATGCAAAAGAAATTGATTTTATGAAGTTTTTCGATCTAAAACGGATTCCTTCGAAAACGGATGAATAAAATAAATTCAAAAGAAATTGATTTTGTGAAGTTTTTCGACAGAAAACATATTCCGACGAAAACAGATGAATAAAGTAAATGCAAAAGAAATTGATTTTGTGCAGTTTTTCGACGGAAAATGGATTCCGTAGAAGATGTTTGGCGGAAAATGGATTCCTTCGAAGATTTTGGACGGAAAATGAATTCCATCGAAAACGGATGAATAAAATAAATGCAAAAGAAATTGATTTTGTGAAGTTTTTCGACGGAAAATGGATTCTGTCGAAGATTTTTTACGGAAAATGTATTCCGTCGGAAATGGATGAATAAAATAAATGCAAAAGAAATTGATTTTGTGAAGTTTTTCGACGGAAAATGGATTCCGTTGAAGATTTTTGACAGAAAATGTATTTCGTCCAAAATGAATGAATTAAATTAGTGCAAAAGAAATTTATTTTGTGAAGTTTTTCAACGGAAAATGAATTCCGTCGAACATGGATGAATAAAATAAATTCAAAAGAAATTGATTTTTTGAAGTTTTTCGACGGAAAATGGATTCCGAAGAAGATTTTTGATGGAAAATGGATTCCGTCGAAGTTTTTCACGGAAAATGAATTCCACCAAAAAAGGATGAATAAAATAAATTGATTTTGTGAAGTTTTTCGACGGAAAATGGATTCCGTCGAAGATTTTTGACGGAAAATGAATTCCGTCGAAAATGGATGAATAAAATAAATGCAAAAGAAATTGATTTTATGAAGTTTTTCGACAGAAAAAGAATTTCGTCGAAAACGGAACAATAAAATAAATGCAAAAGAAATGATTTTTTGAAGTTTTTCGACGGAAAATGGATTCCGTAGAAGATTTTTGATGGAAAATGGATTCCGTCGAAGATTTTTGACGGAAAATGAATTCCGTCGAAAATGGATGAATAAAATAAATGCAAAAGAAATTGATTTTATGAAGTTTTTCGACGTAAAACGGATTCCTTCGAAAACGGATGAATAAAATAAATTCAAAAGAAATTGATTTTGTGAAGATTTTCGACAGAAAACAAATTCCGCCGAAAACAGATGAATAAAGTAAATGCAAAAGAAATTGATTTTGTGCAGTTTTTCGACGGAAAATGGATTCCGTAGAAGATTTTTGACGGAAAATGGATTCCTTCGAAGATTTTTGACGGAAAATGAATTCCATCGAAAACGGATGAATAAAATAAATGCAAAAGAAATTGATTTTGTGAAGTTTTTCGATGGAAAATGGATTCGGTAGAAGATTTTTTACGGAAAATGTATTCCGTCGAAATTGGATGAATAAAATAAATTCAAAAGAAATTTATTTTATGAAGTTTTTCGACGGAAAATGGATTCCGTTGAAGATTTTTTACAGAAAATGTATTTCGTCCAAAATGAATGAATTAAATTAGTGCAAAAGAAATTTATTTTGTGAAGTTTTTCAACGGAAAATGAATTCCGTCGAACATGGATTAATAAAATAAAAGTAAAAGAAATGGATTTTTTGAAGTTTTTCGACGGAAAATGGATTCCGAAGAAGATTTTTGATGGAAAATGGATTTCGTCGAAGATTTTTGACGAAAAATGAATTCCGACGAAAACGGATGAATAAAATAAATGCAAAAGAAATTGATTTTGGGAAGTTTTTCTACGGAAAATGGATTCCGTCGAAGATTTTTGACGGAAAATGAATTCCACCGAAAAAGGATGAATAAAATAAATTGATTTTGTGAAGTTTTTCGACGAAAAATGGATTCCGTCGAAGATTTTTGACGGAAAATGAATTCCGTCGAAAATGGATGAATAAAATAAATACAAAATAAATTGATTTTGTGAAGTTTTTCGACAGAAAAAGAATTTCGTCGAAAACGGAACAGTAAAATAAATGCAAAAGAAATGATTTTTTGAAGTTTTTCGACGGAAAATGGATTCCGTAGAAGATTTTTGATGGAAAATGGATTCCGTCGAAGATTTTTGACGGAAAATGAATTCCGTCGAAAATGGATGAATAAAATAAATGCAAAAGAAATTGATTTTATGAAGTTTTTCGACGTAAAAGGGATTCCTTCGAAAATGGATGAATAAAATAAATTCAAAAGAAATTGATTTTTTGATGTTTTTCGACAGAAAACAAATTCCGCCGAAAACAGATGAATAAAGTAAATGCAAAAGAAATTGATTTTGTGCAGTTTTTCGACGGAAAATGGATTCCGTAGAAGATGTTTGACGGAAAATGGATTCCTTCGAAGATTTTTGACGGAAAATGAATTCCATCGAAAACGGATGAATAAAATAAATGTAAAAGAAATTGATTTTGTGAAGTTTTTCGACGGAAAATAGATTCTGTCGAAGATTTTTTACGGAAAATGTATTCCGTCGAAAATGGATGAATAAAATAAATGCAAAAGAAATTGATTTTGTGAAGTTTTTCGACGGAAAATGGATTCCGTTGAAGATTTTTGACAGAAAATGTATTTCGTCCAAAATGAATGAATTAAATTAGTGCAAAAGAAATTTATTTTGTGAAGTTTTTCAACGGAAAATGAATTCCGTCGAACATGGATTAATAAAATAAAAGTAAAAGAAATTGATTTTTTGAAGTTTTTCGACGAAAAATGGATTCCGAAGAAGATTTTTGATGGAAAATGGATTCCGTCGAAGATTTTTGACGGAAAATGAATTCCGTCGAAAACGAATGAATAAAATAAATGCAAAAGAAATTGATTTTGGGAAGTTTTTCGACGGAAAATGGATTCCGTCGAAGATTTTTGACGGAAAATGAATTCCACCGAAAAAGGATGAATAAAATAAATTGATTTTGTGAAGTTTTTCGACGGAAAATGGATTCCGTCGAAGATTTTTGACGGAAAATGAATTTCGTCGAAAATGGATGAATAAAATAAATGCAAAAGAAATTGATTTTATGAAGTTTTTCGACAGAAAAAGAATTTCGTCGAAAACGGAACAGTAAAATAAATGCAAAAGAAATGATTTTTTGAAGGATTCCGTAGAAGATTTTTGATGGAAAATGGATTCCGTCGAAGATTTTTGACGGAAAATGAATTCCGTCGAAAATGGATGAATAAAATAAATGTAAAAGAAATTGATTTTATGAAGTTTTTCGACGTAAAACAGATTCCTTTGAAAACGGATGAATAAAATAAATTCAAAAGAAATTGATTTTGTGAAGCTTTTCGACAGAAAACAAATTCCGCCGAAAACAGATGAATAAAGTAAATGCAAAATAAATTGATTTTGTGCAGTTTTTCGACGGAAAATGGATTCCGTAGAAGATGTTTGACGGAAAAAGGATTCCTTCGAAGATTTTTGACGGAAAATGAATTCCATCGAAAACGGATGAATAAAATAAATGCAAAAGAAATTGATTTTGTGAAGTTTTTCGACGGAAAATGGATTATGTCGAAGATTTTTTACGGAAAATGTATTCCGTCGAAAATGGATGAATAAAATAAATGCAAAAGAAATTGATTTTGTGAAGTTTTTCGATGGAAAATGGATTCCGTCGAAGATTTTTGACAGAAAATGTATTTCGTCCAAAATGAATGAATTAAATTAGTGCAAAAGAAATTTATTTTGTGAAGTTTTTCAACGGAAAATGAATTCCGTCGAAAATGGATGAATAAAATAAATGTAAAAGAAATTGATTTTTTGAAGTTTTTCGACGGAAAATGGATTCCGAAGAAGATTTTTGATGGAAAATGGATTCCGTCGAAGATTTTTGACGGAAAATGAATTCCACCGAAAAAGGATGAATAAAATAAATTGATTTTGTGAAGTTTTTCGACGAAAAATGGATTCCGTCGAAGATTTTTGACGGAAAATGAATTCCGTCGAAAATGGACGAATAAAATAAATGCAAAATCAATTGATTTTATGAAGTTTTTCGACAGAAAAAGAATTTCGTCGAAAACGGAACAATAAAATAAATGCAAAAGAAATGATTTTTTGAAGTTTTTCGACGGAAAATGGATTCCGTAGAAGATTTTTGATGGAAAATGGATTCCGTCGAAGATTTTTGACGGAAAATGAATTCCGTCGAAAATGGATGAATAAAATAAATGCAAAAGAAATTGATTTTATGAAGTTTTTCGACGTAAAACGGATTCCTTCGAAAACGGATGAATAAAATAAATTCAAAAGAAATTGATTTTGTGAAGTTTTTCGACAGAAAACAAATTCCGCCGAAAACAGATGAATAAAGTAAATGCAAAAGAAATTGATTTTGTGCAGTTTTTCGACGGAAAATGGATTTCGTAGAAGATGTTTGTCGGAAAATGGATTCCTTCGAAGATTTTTGACGGAAAATGAATTCCATCGAAAACGGATGAATAAAATAAATGCAAAAGAAATTGATTTTGTGAAGTTTTTCGACGGAAAATGGATTCTGTCGAAGACTTTTTACGGAAAATGTATTCCGTCGAAAATGGATGAATAAAATAAATGCAAAAGAAATTGATTTTGTGAAGTTTTTCGACGGAAAATGGATTCCGTTGAAGATTTTTTACAGAAAATGTATTTCGTCCAAAATGAATGAATTAAATTAGTGCAAAAGAAATTTATTTTGTGAAGTTTTTCAACGGAAAATGAATTCCGTCGAACATGGATTAATAAAATAAAAGTAAAAGAAATTGATTTTTTGAAGTTTTTCGACGAAAAATGGATTCCGAAGAAGATTTTTGATGGAAAATGGATTCCGTCGAAGATTTTTGACGGAAAATGAATTCCGTCGAAAACGAATGAATAAAATAAATGCAAAAGAAATTGATTTTGGGAAGTTTTTGGACGGAAAATGGATTCCGTCGAAGATTTTTGACGGAAAATGAATTCCACCGAAAAAGGATGAATAAAATAAATTGATTTTGTGAAGTTTTTCGACGGAAAATGGATTCCGTCGAAGATTTTTTGACGGTAAATGAATTTCGTCGAAAATGGATGAATAAAATAAATGCAAAAGAAATTGATTTTATGAAGTTTTTCGACAGAAAAAGAATTTCGTCGAAAACGAACAATAAAATAAATGCAAAAGAAATGATTTTTTGAAGTTTTTCGACGGAAAATGGATTCCGTAGAAGATTTTTGATGGAAAATGGATTCCGTCGAAGATTTTTGACGGAAAATGAATTCCGTCGAAAATGGATGAATAAAATAAATGCAAAAGAAATTGATTTTATGAAGTTTTTCGACATAAAACGGATTCCTTCGAAAATGG